>JABCKW010000420.1:0-117481 GCA_014824385.1 Fusarium cyanostomum
GGCTTGGGGGCGGCTTTGGGGGGAGACATTGTGGATGACAGGGTGAAGTTGAAGATGCTGAGTCTGGGCTGGGTGAGGCTGTGGGTCTTGGTGTTTTGGAGAGCAGCCCACTTCTCCAAGTCTGAGCAACTGCTGCAACATGGCGAGACTGGATTGCCAATTCAACAACCCTGGAAACTATGGTATTATTTGGTCATGTCGAGCAATATCAAGGTTGGCCGTCCTCATGTTAGTCACCTTGAATACAGACACCGACCAAGTTTGGTTGACTGCATGTGCCAGCATAAGTCTTGATGCATGCAGCTGCAACGCCATGTATAAGTTGAAAGCTGTCCATTGTAGAGAGTAAAATTTTCATCTTCTCTCTTCATAAGATCGTCGCAAATCTTGTGAGGGAGCCACCATCTCCAACTTGTACTCTGGCGGTCCTAAGCACCATCACAATGCGCGGCCTCTTCCTTGTAGCGGCCTTGCCCGTCGTCTTGGCCCAGGAGACCGGATACGGCATATCAGAAATATGCGCCGCCATCAAGAACAACACGTCGGCCGAAATGGCCCTCCCCCTCGACGCAAGCTACCAAGCAGAGCGGCTCGACTACTATTCCACCGCGTCGAGCTCCCACGCCCCATCCTGCATCTTCTACCCCTCCAACTCGGACGAGGTCCGCGGAATCATGATGATCCTGAGCCAGAACGACCACAAGTTCGCCCTCAAGTCGGGCGGGTACAACCCGAACGAGGATTTCTCGAGCATCGACAACGGGCCGCTCGTCTCGCTGAGGAAGCTGAACCAGATCACGCTGAACCCGAAGACGGGCGAGGTCGATGTCGGGCCGGGAGCGAGATGGGGAGACGTTGCGGAGAAACTCGACGGCTCGGGATGGACGCTTCCCGGCGCGAGAGCTGGCGAGGTCGGCGTGGGAGGGTACTTGGTCGGCGGCGGCATCTCCTATCTCTCGCAGCAGTACGGCTGGGGCGCCTCGTCCGTCAAGGACATGCAAGTCATTCTCCCCAACGGCACCGTCACGCACGCCACCAAGAGCTACAACGAGCATCTCTTCAAGGCCCTCAAGGGCGGCGGCAACAACTTTGGCGTCGTCACCTCGTTCCAGATGCAGGGATACCGGCAGGGCACCGTCTGGGGCGGCGTCATGCTCTTCAACAGACACCCCCATACAGACGTGCAGCTCATGTCCGCCGTGCGCGACTTTACGCAGTACAACCACGACAGCAGAGCAGCTGTCATGCTGAACGCGCAGCGGGATGCCGAGAAGAAGCTCGACGTCTGGGTTCTGTACGCCTTCTACGACGCGCCGCAGGCCAACTTTACAAAGCCCGCCAAGCAGGTGTTTGATGATTTCCTCAAGATCAAGCCGTTCAAGAACACGTGCCGCGATCGGACGTACGCCGATCTGCTCAAGGGCAACAACGACTTCATCACCAAGAACCGAGTCGTCGTGGCCGGCACCGAGACGGTCCCTCTCCCGTCGGATGCCTACCGCCGCGAGCTCCTCGTCGCGATCCACGCATACTGGCGCGAAGCCATCAAGACGATGCACAACCTGCCCGGCTTTGCTGCCGAGATCAGCTACCAGCCGCTGAGCTACCGAACGGCTGGCGCGGCGCGGCGCCGCGGCCTGGACCTCATCGGCCTGGACAACAGGGGCAACAGGATGGTTGTCGAGGTGACGTACAGCTGGGAGGGCCACCGGGACACGGACATGACGGAGAAGGGGGACTACGGGAAGCACTGGGAGAGGGTGAACGAGGGGATGGGTGCTACGCTGAAGGGGATACGGCAGCGGACGAAGAAGATGATTCACAATGGCGAGCTCAGGAACCTGTATCTGCCGCTGTTTATGAATGGCGGGTTTGCGGCGCAGAATTACTTTGGGCGGCTGAGGACTGATAATCAGCAGTTTGTGAGGGCTCTGGTGGGTGAGTTTGACCCCCATGAGGTGATGGGGAGGGCGGGAGGGTTCAGGATTCCTAGGTAGACAGTAGTGTTTTGAGATTGAATCATGTTTCTCGGTGTATCAGACCTTGTGACATCTAATAACACTACTACACAGCCGCTTTCGTCAACTCAAACAGCATACACCCCTAACCCAACAATTACTGCATAACCAGGACGTTCCTGAACCTCGGCTTTCCAGCCAGGAGGCTGTCAACGGCCTCTTGTACCTTCTCCAAAGGATACCTCTCAATCATGCACTTGACACCATGCGTCATGGAGAAACGGAGAGCTTGCTCGCTGTCGAGAGCATGGCCGCTGGGCCAGCCAGCCACGCTGGCGCCCTTTTGGACCAGAGCCCCGCTGTCAATCTCGATGGGACCAACGGGGGCAAGGCTCAGAAGCTTCCCCTCTGGAGCGAGAGCGGCGACAAGAGGAGAAACAGCCTTGGGGTTCGGTGCCGTCTGGACGATGATGGAAGCGCCGCCAAGCTTGTTGAGCTCGGCTGCCGGGTCGGACGTCTTGGTGTTGATGTAGTGGTGCGCACCGAGCTCCTTTGCAAACTCGGCCTTGTCGTCGCCTGAGGAGACGACGGCGACCTCGTAGCCCATCTTGTTGGCGTACTGAACGGCGAGATGGCCTAGACCACCCAGGCCTTGCACCGCCACAAGGCTGCCCTGCTCGACGTGCAACTTGCGCATGCCGTTGAAGACGGTGACGCCGGCGCATAAAAGGGGAGCAGCCTCGGCGGGATCAATCTCCTTGGGCACGCGCACAACAGCCTCGGCGCGGAGGAGGACGTACTCGGCGAATCCCCCGTCTCGGGTCACACCGTTGACCGCCTTGTTGTCGCACATTTGGAACTGGGCCCTCTGGCACTGGCGACAAGTTCGGTCATGGCCTCCGTGCCAAGGTCCGCCAACACGGTCGCCGTTCTGGAAATTGGGCACGTCCTCGCCGACTTCGGCAACGTCGCCGACAATCTCGTGGCCGGGAACACGGGGGAAGACGTCGCCCATGTGGCCGGTGCCGGTGGCTACATCGGAGAAGCAGACGCCGCAGGCGAGGACCTTGACGAGGATTTCGCCTTTGGAGGGGTGCTGAAGGGGCACGTCGCGGAGAGTCCAGGGGGCGTTGGCCTTGTCGAGGACGCAGGCCTTGAAGGTCTTGGGGAGGGAAGACATGGTGTTGAGAGATTGGGTAAATAGATGAAGCACTTGTTTTCAGGTTGGGAGGTAAGACTGGATGACGAGCCTGTGATCAATGGAAGAGTCTCCTTGATACGGGTAGGACAGTCTTATATACAATGCAAGATGCGATCACATACCTACCGAAAGACGAATGACCAATCTTTGTCTGAAACTTTCGCACAGCTAGTGTCCAATCGTAGCATCTTTCCGTCCATCATTGAAGACGCTCAACGGAATTAGGGCACTCATGGTCTAAACCGATAGGCGTCGGACGGGCTGAGAATGATATCACCATGTTGAAGCTCGGGAATATCCACTAGCGGCTCCCTTGGGCCCGTGCCGTCGGGTTCGGAGATCAGAGCCTCAAAACAAAAGCCGGAGATGGAGTGTCGGAGATGTTGGAGGGGATGTTCCAAAACCGAAGTGGCATGGAGTTTGTTATTGGATGAGATGGTTCAAGTTGATCCGTACCTTAGATTGATCCGAGACAGCGACGTCATGTGGGGTGGAGGGGACTACATGAGCCACACCCGACAAGCCACGGAATCAGCCACAGCCTTCCACAGAAATTTCCCCCACCATCATTCTCAGCCTTTCTGTTGGCCATCTTCAGCTGCTTTGTGAAGCTCATTGCTCAGAAACAAGATGCCTCTCGATACGTCGACATACTCATTAGCGCTCCTGCGCGTCGATGGCCGTCGATGGAATGAGCTTCGCCGTCTTCACGCCCAAATCCGAACTCAAGATGCTGCCGACGGCTCATCATACCTCGAGATGGGCCACACCAAAGTCATGTGTATCGTGACAGGTCCCTCGGAGCAGCAGCAGCAACGGCGCGGCCAGTCGGCGCAAAGGGATATGGCGGCGATCAACGTCAATGTGGTCGTTGCTGGGTTCTCGAGCGTTGATCGGAAGAAGAGAGGGCGCAACGACAAGTGAGCTTGCATTCAACCTTCTCTCTGAGGATATGCTAACAAGTTCAGGCGCATTCAAGAGATCGAAGTCACAATTGCAAACGCATTGACCTCGAACCTTCACACGCATCTGTTCCCCCACTCTTCCATCACCGTTTCCCTTCACGTCCTCTCACAAGACGGCTCCCTCCTTGCCGCCCTTCTCAACGCCACGACCCTCGCTCTTATCGACGCCGGCATTCCCATGACCGACTATATCGCCGCCTGCACTGCGGGCTCGACCTCGACGTACGCTGCCGGTGACGACTTGGCTGATCCCCTGCTCGATCTGAACAACCAGGAGGAGCAGGAGCTACCATTCTTGACTGTCGCGACGCTAGGTGGCAGCGACCGCGTTGCTGTGCTTGTCTGTGAGAGCCGTGTGCAGGTGAGCCGACTGGAGGGAATGCTGGTCGTGGGCGTGGACGGATGTAAACAAGTGAAGCAGTTCTTGGACCAGGTTGTAAAGGACAAGGGTGTCGAGATGGTTAGAGAGGGGGCAGTCGAGAGGAGCGACGCGATGGGCATGGTCATGGATGAATAGACATTGATACCAGAGGCATTGGCATTGGGTCAGGGAACGTGTCGGAGTTTGTGCTTGATATGGATGTTTATGTTACAGGTATGTCTCCGCCGCCGTCTTCATAAAATCATAGTGCCACAGGCTAATTGCGACATGTCAAGATACCCTTCACAGATCCTGATGCACAATCTTCTCGTCCTTGGGTGCCTTGGTCTTAGGCTCGGCTTCCGATTCAGCGACAGGCTCAGCCTCGGGTTCAGCTTGAGACTCTGCTTCCGCGTCGGCATCAGTCTTGGTCTCATCATCAACCCCGACCTTGGCCTCGACAATGGTATCGGCTTCTTCAGGGGCTCCGGTCTCGACTTCGGGCTCAGGGTCAGTAGCTTGAGTAGCCTCGCTGGAAGAGTCACGGGAAGGGGCCTCTGCCTTGGCGAGGATGTCCTCGGGGAGCTTCTTCTTGGCGCCGTCGCCCATGCGGATGGCGTCAATCCAGCTCTCAACGCTCTGGAGGCTGAAATCACCCTCATACTGGCGCCACCAGCTTCGGCGGGTGTTGATGGCAATCATGTTGACCTCATCCTTGAGTCCGAGAGCCTTGGGCAAGGTGGATGCAGCTTCGCTGTCGCTGGGAATGGCAAGGAAGGGGAAGAGATGGCGTCCTCCCTGGACGTACTTGGTGTTGAGATGAGCCAGGGAGTCGACGGCCTTTTCACCAGCCTCGCCGCGGGTGAAGACAAGGACGCAGGTGTGGGACTTGGGAGCCAGGCATTGCTCGGTGAGCTTCTCGAGGCTAGTGGTGGTAGGGATAGGAATGATAGAGGGAGTTGCAGGCTCAGCGGTCTCGGCGGAAGCAGTAGACTTTTCCGGCTCAGTAGTAGGCTCCTCCTTGGCAGACTCAGTGGACTTGTTCTTCTTGGCGCTCTTTTTTTCGTCCTTGCTCTTGGCCTTTGCAGTCTTGCCGTTTTCATTGCCGTTGCTGATAACAGGGTCGGGGTTAGGCTGCCCAGCCTTGGAGAGGAACTGGATCATGTCCTTCTTGTTCAGCTCTCCATCGTAGATGACAGGGTCCTGACCCTCGCCTGGGATAAGGACGAGAGCGGGGAACTTGTCAACGCCAAACTTCTTGACCGCAGCCATCTCCTTATCCCGGATCTGAGCCACAGAGATGACATCCAGAAAGTCAATGGCGATGCTCCGGAGCAGGGCGCTTGTCGTCCCCTTTTGGGAGAAGAGGATAGCCTTGGGCTTGTCGCCCTCCAGGAAAGAGTCCAGGTCCTTGTCGCTCACCCGCTTGACATGGTTGTTGATCTTGCTCATAACCGCCTCCTGGATTGCGCCAGCAGTCCGCTGGCCCTGGTAGTCCTCGACAACAGGCCTGCCGGGCTTCTTACCAGGACGGACGATCTTGAGAGTCGGGAAGCCCTGGACGCCCAGGGAGCCGCAGAACTGCTTGTTGGCTTCATCGTCACAGTCAATGGCTGCGACTTTGGCGAGGCCGTCGAGGTTCTTGGCAACCTTTTCGTAGGCGGGCTTGAGGCTCTGACAGTGGCCACACCAAGGGGCGTAGAACTCGACGATCTAGAGGTGTTGGTGGAGAGTGATGGGCAATGGTGAAGGGAGACATACCGAGGTGTAGTTGGACTTGGCAATGAGCTTGTCATAAGATCGGGCATTCAACTGCAGAACAGGCGAGTTCTTGGTGTACATGCCAGCGTGAGCCGAGGGCAGAACCGCCAGCGCCGCCGCCAGCGTCACCAGAAGAGAGGCGGGGTTATGCATCACAGCGGTTTCTAGAGAGGTCTCAGATTTGAAGATGAAATAAAAATAAAAGAATCCTTGAGCTGAGGATAGGAAGCGAGAGGAAGAGGGCAGATCTCTTATGCTCCAATGTCAAGGGCAAGGGCAAGTAATCATCTGGTGGTGTCGCGAATGCAAAGTGGCATCTTCGGATTCAGGACGCCAGGGTAGAAAAAGCCACGGTATCACGGCGTTAAAAGTGAAGCTGGGGTTACGAGACAGCTCGAGCCACTTGTGGCGTGAGCTTGCCTGGGGAAGAATGTGGCGCAGACCGTTTACGTCAAGCCAAGGCAGACAAGACGAGGTGGGGTGGACATTCTCCAACTCAGACCTTGACATTGCTTGCGCCATCTCAGTTTCAAGAACAAAACCCGTTGAATTCTCTTCCTCCTCCAGATTGTCAACAGCTGGCACGCACATTCTAACGATCGAGACAACATGGCAGACCCTCTCCCACCCCTACCGCCCGCGCTCAAGATCCCCGAGGTCAGCCGCTTTATCAACCGCGCAACTCAGCTGAGAACCCACAAGCCCGCCATCGCATACTGGTGTACGCAACCCTCCGACTGCGAGACCGCCGGGATTATCGCTAACATGGAGGCTATTTAGGTGAGTATCATGCCGTCAACCAGATCGTAGGCAAGAGCCTGCATACTGCCGACGACGACACCTTCGAATACACCAAGACGCTGATCGAGCGCCTCGAGGCTACAAAGACAGAGCGCGCCGACGACGACGCCATTGTCGACAACATTGCGGGCCAGGCATACGTCGAGCAATTCGCTCAGCTGACCTTTGATCGCGCCGAGCGGACTCTGCGCGCCAACAAAGTAACGAGGTACACCTCCTCCCCCCTCGCCATCGCCATCTCTAACCGGCCACAGACAAACCGCCGACACATTTGACGCCGCTGCTACGTTCTTCGATCTCACTCGTGTGTGGGGCGACCCCGATCCCGAGATCCAGCAAAAGATCAAGTTCGCCAAGTGGAACGCCGCCCGCATTCTCAAGGCCCTCCGCGAGAACAAGGACCCCAACGAGTCGAACCCAATGGCGCCCGAGCCCTCTGAAGCCGAGGCCACGACGCCGGCTTTGGACCCATCTGACCCTGACGTGCGGCAGCTTTCGGGGCCTGCACCTGCATTCGTGGAAGACGCGCCGGACGCGGGGGAGCCCCCGGGTGTTCCCACTTTCACGGATGCGCCGCCAAATATTCCAGAAGAACCGGGGTATTTTCCCCCGTTGCCGCAGCACGATAGGGCGCCGGAGCCGTTCATTCCCTCGCCGTTGAGCCAGAGCCCGACGCCCGGCCTGACGGGAGCTCCTCTGCCACCACCTCCAGCCGCCGTCTCCCCGGTGCCCGAGATCCCACCTCAACCAGCGACGCAGATCCCCCCCCAGCCATCCCCTCAGATTCCCACCAAGCTTCCCTCCCAGTTCGCGCCCCCTCCTCCACAACCTCTGTCCGACCCGTCTGCACCGCCATCTTGGACCACGACGCCGAGTGTGCCCCATCCTGCCATGTCGAACCCTCCGCCAGCGATTCCCCAGGCGCCCGTTCCCCAGCCGCGTGCGCCGGTGCCCGCGCCAGCCCCAGTTGCGCTGACGCAGAGCACGCGTAGCTTTACGACGGACCCCCGAGATATCAACCAGGCGCAGAAGCATGCCAAGTGGGCGATATCGGCGTTGAATTTTGAGGATGTCCCGACCGCGGTCAAGGAGCTGCGGAATGCCCTTGCTCTACTGGGGGCGCAGTGAGATGTTGGGCTAATCAGGTGCTCACTCTGGATGGCATATGGCGAATAGAATGAGAAGGACGATACCACGAGTTGGGAGAGCATTGAGAGGGGGTCATGTGTCAGCGCTGAAGAGTCGAACATTGTAGAACAGGGTTGAAGGGGTTAAACTGCTATCTAATTGCATAACCACCATGAACCATCCTTGTACTCGTTACCATCGTAAAATCATTGAAACCAAGGCAAACACTCGGCTGTCCCTCGTACAAACTACGCCAAAGCCAGCAAACCGTGCGACTCGTACCCGGGATGGGGTAGTCCTTCAGGATACCCTGCTGCCGCGGGCACAATGTCATTGTCATCATCCATTGAGTCGGTCCATCCTCTTTCAGGACCCCATTCGATAGCATAGCCGGATTGTGTCGCGATATCCATGAGGCCTTGCATCATGTCGCCCGACTTTTTGACGCCGGACCAGCCATCAAATTCGATGACTTCAACCGACGGCAGTTTCTCCAAGACGTCGGCGAGAAGGTTCCTACAGAAACCCTCGTAGAAGCCTTCCGAGCGACGGAATCCTGCATATACGTTGTCGCTCGGGTCGCACTCGACAAAGACTTTGAGCCGCTCTACGTCAGCGCAATCCGAGAGTCCCAGCGCCGGATTGACGACCCATCCTCTGGGCGGCGCATTCCATCCGGGGCCGAGGCGCAATTCGAGTGATGTGATGCATCGGCGCTGATGCGGCTTCATTCTTGCTAGCAGAGGCTTCTTGCTCTTGAAGTAACGGCCGGGATAGATAGGGAACAGGCGAAAGGTGCGGGTGCTATAGAAGGCGAAGGTGGCCTCGTCATGAACCTGTTTACAAACTCGCATGAGACCGAGTTTCTTATGCACGCGCTTGTAGTTTTGCGGACCAAGATCGAGGGTGGTGTCGACATCGTCGAAGAAGTAGGTGTATATCTGGATGCGGACTTCGGCGGGTAAAGATAAAAATGGTAAAGGCGTCGAGGGCACGCGACGCTTCGGCTTTAGAGGGATGAGAGGAGTGTCGAGAGTGAGGTCGGCGATGGAGAGCTTGTTGACGTCCTCTTCGGTAACGGTCTGAGTAGGCGCCGGAGTATTCGCAGATGCAGCAGGTGCCCGACCAGACGAAGGCATAACTATGCGCAACGTACCCGCCGGGCGAGAAACGGAGCTCTTGCTCGATCGTCGAGCCATGCTGGAAGTTGAGTGTAGTCGTAAGGTGGTTCGACTGAGGGTGGCTAGGAGGAGAATTCGGTCTATGAAAGGGCGAGGAGGCGTGTATCAAATCCCTGCGCAATAACTGCGATCATAGATTAGGGAGCTGTCGTTGCGGTCGGTCTCGAGGAACGAGGCTTATCACAGAGGATGGGGCCATGGCGTAGTTGGAATCAACGACAAGGATACCACCCTCTAGAAGGTAGCACACGCGGCGGCCATGGTGTTCTCGGGTACTCGGGATAGTCGGGGAGAATTGGCTCGTGGCGAATAATGAAAAAGTCGTCTGCGTTAGACTCAATTCTTCAAGGCTGCGCAGCCAAATGGCAGAATCGATCGCAAGGCTCCGTGAGGGGAATAACGTTAATAAGACGAGGGTTCGGGTTGTAATATGAAAGGGCCATGCCGCGGTTTGATGTCGACTTCGGATGGACGCCATGAACCTGGGGGAAGTGAGCAGGGGCTTTGACTGGATGACATGAGCATCATGAGGGGGCGGGGGTTGGCTTCATGATGGGGGCGTGACCCGCCGCCAATCGATATTACTAAGGCTGAAGGACTCGAAAAACACGAAGACATGACGCCATCGGCCAATTTGAAAGTCCGTGGCACGGTTAATTGTCGGCAGCTCTTCAAATGGCTCCACCTGCCACGGTCCATCCGATTTTTTTCCACAGCCGACGGCGCGATGCGATGGCGGAGCATCAGACCAACTTCGTCAAGCTACGCCATTGAAGCTGAGACGATTCACCATCGACTCCCGCGCCAGCAGCCGCCCCAATCCTCGCGGTACCATCTCCCTCTGTCGCCATGCTCTCCAGAGTAGCCCAGGCCTCGCGCTTGGGCTTGATGGCAGCTCGTCTGTCTCGGCCCGTCGCATCTCCTGCTCTCCGAACTCGTCCCGCAGCAGCCCCTGTCGTTGTGTCGCCATGGCTTCGAGCATACTCCAAGGACAAGGGCCCTTCAGACCAATCGCCCGCCAGTGAGACGAACCAGAAGCCATCGCAACCTCGAAGCGATGCCGACGCCGCAGCGAATGAGAATGCCGCCAAACCATCCGAGCAGCAGTCGACGAAGCAAGATGTCAGCAAGGCTGGAGAGCAGTCACCCGAGGCCCCCAAAGAGGGAGAGCAAATACCCTTCCACAAGCTTCCTGATCTGACCCAGGGCATTCCTTCGACGCTGTTTGAGGAGATGGAGGGCGAGAAGAAGAAGCAGTCTCAGTCCCTGCAGGAATTCGAGGATACTGAATCGGGCGGCCGTGGCGGTCGTGATCGATCAGAGTATGTATCGACAACCGACCGCAACCGTAAGTGGTGGACGAGGTTCATGCTCGTTGCGGGCGCTGCTGGTGGCACCCTTGGCATATTGTATATGGGCCGTAACTGGGAGGACACGATTGAGGCCGACCGTCATTCCAATATTCCCAATGGTCCCGGTCTCGGCCTCTGGTGGGCGCGTGCCAAATCCCGATTGACCGAGTCTGTCACCTACTACCAGGAGCCTTCATTCGAGAAGCTCCTGCCCGATCCCGACCCTACCTTCGAACGCCCTTACACCCTCTGCTTGAGCTTGGACGACCTCCTTGTCCACAGCGAGTGGACGCGTGAGCACGGCTGGAGGATCGCCAAGCGACCCGGCATGGACTACTTTATCCGATATCTTAGCCAGTACTATGAGCTGGTTCTCTTTACTACCGTTCCTTTCGCGACTGGCGAGCCTCTGCTGAGGAAAATGGACCCCTTCCGCTTTATCCTGTGGCCTCTGTACAGGGAAGCTACCAAATTCGAGGACGGCGAGATCGTCAAGGTGAATTTTCTTCATCTACTTGGAATCTGCTTGCGCTGACCTGTCTAGGATCTATCCTACCTCAACCGTGACCTCTCCAAGGTTATCATCATCGATACCAATGCCAAGCATGTCCGCAACCAGCCGGAGAATGCCATTGTCCTCGAACCCTGGAAGGGCGAGCCCGGCAACAAGGAGCTTGTTGGTCTCATCCCATTCCTCGAATACATCCACACCATGCAGTACTCGGACGTCCGCAAGGTCCTCAAGTCTTTTGACGGCAAGCACATCCCCACCGAGTTCGCTCGTCGCGAGGCCATTGCCCGCAAGGAGTTCCAAGCCAAGCATCAGGCTGCCAAGCACAAGCACGGCTCTGGCGTCGGCACCCTAAGCAGCATGCTCGGTCTCAACCCCAGCAACATGAGCATGATGATGTCGCCCGACGGCGAGCAGAACCCCACCGAGGCCTTTGCGCAGGGCAAGATGCTGCAGGACATTGCCCGTGAGCGCGGCCAGAGGAACTACCAGGAGCTTGAGAAGCAGATCCGAGAGAATGGCGAGAAGTGGCTCAAGGAGGAGGCCGAGATGATGGAGAAGGCTCAGAAGGAGGCCATGAACAGCATGATGGGTTCCTTCTCTGGCATGTTCGGCAGCGGCGGCAATTCTTCTGAGAAGAAGGCCTAAGGGGGCAATCAGCGAGGTGCAAACACATCTCCACTAATTAATGTCTTGTAATTCTTTTTACGGCGGACTTTGAAGGGATGAAGTCTGCTAGTCATCAGCTTCAGATTGGGAGAGGCGACCTCATAGAAAAAATGCATTTGGGATGGGAGGCCTTTGGGGCATGGGCAGGGATGGATGGAGTCTTGACTTGTAAAAGATGTCGGAGCAAGACGTTTTGTATATTATGTGTACGTATGAGGATGCTGTATAACTGACAAAATGAAACATCGCGATGGTGTTGACATGTCCACACGTCTCATTTGTTAATGGCTTGGTTGTTTAGTCTGAAGCTTGGTGACTCGTTCTGTCGTCTCGTTGATTCGACTTTTACCGCTTTTTACTTACATTGCTAATAGCGAAAGGAGTGCGAATGCTACAAGCCTTAACGAATTGGATATGAACCGTCTATTTCCATGAGTGCCCGCCCGCTCTCAATCGGGCAATGAGGATATCAAACGGGCACAAGGGCATAATAACGAGATCTACAGGCCAGAGCGGGACGGGAGACTTACACCATCTTTCTGTCATTCCATGATTTCATGGCCGCGCAATTATATACCTAGCTAGATGCTGACATCATCTCGTTCAGGCTGATTTCTCTTTGTAACTAGAGGCAACGTTGGCTCACTTCTTCTTTCGGGCTGTATATAATTTGAGGATCCCCGGCTTCGGCACTCTACATCGCCTCTCGGAAGGCCTGGAAAGGCAGGCAGCCAGAGATGCGATTTGTCTGATCGTGCTACATACTCGCCAGCATTGCGTAGATACCAACTTGCCTTGGCAATGCCCAGCCATTCCGCTACGTGTTTCTGATCACGATCTCACATCCCACGTTATGCTGTACACTATTGGGAGGGTAGTTGATCCCAACTCGAGACCGAGTCTCACCAAATCCCTCTCCTCATCCCATCCTTTAAGTAGCCTACCCCACGTCTCTCAGTAAAAAAGAAAATCGAACTACAACACCAAGAAATAAAACCTCGACATCATCTATCCACCTTTCTCAGCGTCGACTTTCAGGTTTTAAGAGCATAGGCTTGCCGTCCCGAATCATGACGGCTCGTTGCGTCTAGCCGAATGGTTAGTCGTTTTGTCAATGCGGCAGCAGAGTCGGATATACTGGCCATTGCTTTCAGATTGCCTTGTTAGCTGTGGCGGTGGTGGCCGCCTTGTCCGCTGGGGAAGGGCGCCCCTTGCGTGCATGTCGTCCACCAGTTCAGGGCAGAGAGACCCCGGGAGCCGAACTGGAACCGGAACTCCTTCAATCACGATGAGTTTGAGCCGGGGTCGGAAGAGCCGGAGGAACCATGCCCTGAGACACATTCTTGGGAGCCACAGCAACACAAGCTGCGGCCGGGAAGTTTGCGGTGTTGAGTTTGGGGTGAAAGGTCTGGAAGTGCTTTTGACACCTGCAGTCGAGTAGAGTGATGAATTATGTGATGGTGTGTAAGTTAGGTAAGTGGTGAAGAGGAGGCAAGTGGTGAAGAGGAGGCAAGTGGTGAAGAGGAGGCAAGTGGTGAAAAAGTAGTGAAGCTGGCTTGCGTACTGACCCACGGGCGAAAAAAAGGGGACAAAAGAAAAAAACTCTGGATGGGCATTTGGGTCCTTATATACCTAGACTGGACAGCTGGATTAGATGAGAGTTTATCGAGAGTCTGGTTTGTACATGGGGTAATCCTGCAGGTTTAAAGCTTCCCCGGCGACGTTGACATACCTCAAGACGGACATTACAGTTCAGACAGGATTTAATAAGAGAGTGCGTAACAAAAATGTGATAAACTTTCCTTTTAAGTTCAGTGGTTATTCACCTCCTTGGCCTTTCCCCGCAGTACGAGACTTGCATGCATCTCACGATGTCATGTACATTGAGTTTGCAACTCGCCGCGCAACGCAACTTTGAGTTGATCCTTTGTCTGTATTATAGATGGGTATTCTTAAAATGCCTCACTACATGATTCTTACCAACTTTCTCTAGCATTGACTGGAGGCTCTTGCTGTTTATTTAATGAGATATCATTGCTGCTGGAGAGAAAGCAATTGTGATCTCGTGGTATATCTCACCATACTAACCACACTTATATACAAATTTTCACGGTTCCCTGTGGACAGACGAGTACAGGTTTACATGACTCTCAAATAGATTTTCAATACACAGTTGAGCTCAATATCAAGCATCATAACAGCCTTTCTCCTTTCTCCCGTGCTCAAGACTCGCAGCTCCATTACGCACCGCGCTCCTAGTTCTTCTTTGAATAATTTGGGACCCGCCGATCGAGTGCTTCTTTTGAGACCAAGCAGCTAGAAACCATACCTATGCATATCCATCTCAAGACATTTACTCATCGGTCCAAGTCCTAAAGTCATTTATTACCTCCTCAAACATCGTCCCAATCATTGCATGTACCTCCTTTACAGGATGGTATGAGTCGAAGAATAAGTGTTGATCAGGGCCACTGCACAAGTGCCGCGGCACTCCTTCGCCCGTGTATACACCCGTCAAGCACGCAGTCGGCGGGTTCACATACTTCTCGTCGATTCCGTACGCAGCCGGGTGCGCTGTGATGTTACGAAATAGCGCCCCTACGTCGATGAAGGCGGTTTTCGCATAGCTCATATAGTCCGCAGCGATACTCTTCAATCCGATGCTGAGATCGTCATTGAACACTTCGACTCTTGGAGTGTTGTAGTCGGAAGAGTTGAATGTTGCCGGGAATGCGGTCACGGTATTGTAATTGGCCAAGATGATGTTCTCTGCCCCTGAGCAAGAGTCAATAGGCATCCTCCAAGTTCATGAATCAATACTTTACCAGCACGATACAATCGGTCGACATCCGCGTTGATCAGACTGGCCACCTGTGCACCAGTGATGCTGGTGTTGAAGAGAATGTCATTGACGCCGATCCAATGGACAAAGATATCGTATGGCCGAGGCGCATCCCACGACAAGAACGAGGCAACCTGATCCGCGGCAGACGGCACAGGGATCGTCGAATCAGCCCCCGTGCCGCCTGTGACGAACGCATTATCTGCAGTTGCTCCACCAGCTGCAAAGTTGATGAGCTCAAGGTCGAGAGCTTGCGCAGTGATGTCGTTCCATTTGGGTCCATTTCTGCATGGTCAGAATAGTGTTGATGGATGAAACCATCTTGACTCACGAGAAAGAGTGTCCGTAATAGGCTGGATCTGCGGGCCAAGTCCCATTGCTTGCTACCCAGGATCCATTGCCGTTATCACTGAAGCTATCGCCAAATACGATCAACCGCGAGAACTTTGTGGCTTCGCGACGCACAGCAGGAAGTGCACATGCTGTAGAGATGCCGTAAGCGTAGGCCAATGATGTGCTCAATCTCATTGTTGGCTGATCCCCGACTTCCCAATAGAAGTCCAGGTGACTAGCAGATGATCAGTTGGACGCAGCACTACTTTCGGGAGATTCCCATGTTTATATCTCTCCCAATTCTCCTTGTTTATATGACGTCAAGGAGGCTTTTGCCCGAAATGTAGTCCAATTTAGTCTTTTTTAGCGCTGACAATATCCCGAAGACGAAGGCTTTAAATCGCTTCGAGAACACAACTAACTCGTTAGACTTTAATAAGCACGTAAGCTGGAGTCTTTCTTTTGCCAACGCCGCGGGTCGTATTACGAATTGCGCTTATTCGAACGGGTTCTTGTACTGAAAGCTTAGTTCCTTCATTTCCGAGCTCAACTTCGGCGCAGCCACTCCTCAGCCCTTGTCAATGCAATCATCAGCCAATGTCTACAAGGACCGGTGAGCCGACGAGTCCTTGCAAGCCTTGAGTACTGAAACGGCATCATTCATGCAGTACCGGCATGCTTGTTGGGTAGATATCTGGTCCTCTTGCGAGAGCCAACTCCCACCCTCGACTATGCAAACTCCTTTGCTCTCTCAAACGCAAGGTGCTTCCACAATAATAAGAACACAGTTTCCCACCCTCTATGCCAGACCACAAATGGTTGAAAGAGCCGTTCTGATCTCTAAGATGACAATCGCCTTCACGACCTTCTGGCCAGGATGAAGACTTTCCGAGAATACTAGAGCTGTGTAGGGTACCTCTGTGGGAAATAGACCACTACGCCAGCCGGCAAAGCTGACAGCCCTCGTTAATTGTCTGACTAAAAGAGACACAGACACTGAGTGGTCCACCTTGAACCGGAGACGGACATCTTCCTTTATTACCCCTCAAGCCTTGCCTCGTACGAGACACGAGGTCCAATGCACGAGTGAAAGGATCTGCGCCAAGCATCAGTTTAGCGTCATGAGACTCCTTGACACAGCAACTCTGAGTCTTTGCTACTTTCCAGGCTCCGATATCCCGCCATATATCATCTTATCTCACACCTGGGGGGATGATGAGGTCACGTTCCAGGACATGCAAGGTCCTCGAGACCTAGCGAAGGAGAAGAAGGGATTTATAAAGGTTAGCGGGTGCTGCAAAAAGGCTCGCGAAGATGGATATGAGTATGCGTGGATTGACACATGCTGGTGCGTGGACCTTATTGCCCTTATCTCTCGAGCGCTCATGACGCTCCTCTCCCAGCATTGACCAAACGAGCAGTGCAGAATTGACAGAAGCTATCAATTCCATGTATCACTGTACATCAATAGGTCGCCGAGTCTGCGCTCGTCCATGGCAGACCAGGTATGCTTGGCCGTGCCGAGCAGGTACCCGGCGCCGAGAGAAATGACGGACCGTCCAGTCGAGTACTTTGATTCCTGCGCGTTATCAGTCTCATGGAGGGTGCTACGAAAACCTGGTCGTGCTGAGAAGGTAGTCATAGAGCTAAACTCCCGGGACACTACTTCAGAATTCCGGTTTTCTGCGAGTACATTGCTCAGCGGGGGAAGTTCCCTTGCTCGGAGGTAGATGGTACTCCATGTAACCTGGACAGCTATGAAATCTAACATCGACTGGCTTTTTGGACGCCATATACGCCGAATAAAGGAGAATCCTTCACCACACCCCCTCACAAAGCTTGATCTTGAGTTTATTTACTAGCTTGTATCCTAGAGCGTCTAGCAAGCGCTTCAAGTCCCCATAAGAGCTACAACCTAGTACTAATTGCGAGTCTCGCAGAAATATATCTTACTTCCTTTCATATCTGCCAATCAGGCTTAGATCTCAAGCAATTTTCGGCTCCTTGACGAATATGGATGGGCGTGGAAAGAAGTCCGAGATAAGTATCGTACCACTCTTTAGATATTAATGCAGTAGCTTTCTCGAAGGAGGTTCCCTATTGTGCTAGCGTTACATAGCCTTGCTCATGTCGATCAGTAGTAGACCAATATTAGTGCTGAGAGACGTGGTGGATGAAGCACGTTTGGATCGAGTTTTGTATTTTATCAATGTTCTAGGTCAACTGGAATGGTAGCCAAGTTTCTAAGGCACAGGTCTCACATGAGACCCCCATCTGTGAAAAGGCTAAACAGTAACGCTTCAGTCTGCGGGTCCATTATCATGTTGCCAGCCGCGAACATGCCCGAGGTTGAGGCCCCTCCAACTTCATCTCCAGCTTGTGCGTTCAGCCCTGAGCTCTCCTCGACCTTCTTGCAGATATCCACCAGCCTTTCACGCAGCTTGTTGAAAATGGGCGGTAGAAATCTCGGCGGGGAGGAGCACATGCCTTCGTTCATCGCCCCCTCAATCTTGTACGCCATTCTCTCTAGTGTTGCGGTAAAGTCTGGTACGCCAGTGAGGATGCCGGGATCCCAGAAACTGTGATTTATAACCAGCAGTCGTGAGAATATGAGAATTGAGTGACCCATTTGGATCCAGTAAGGGTACGGTATTGACAGTATAGAGGAGTTACTCAATGAGAGAAAGCTTTCAAGGACGGCCTTGACTGCAGTGAGACAGGATGTCAAAAGGTGAGAAAACCGCATTGCATAGGGAGAAGAAGCGTCCATGTCGAATGCCGTGTGTCCCGAGGTTTGATCGAGGCGTTCATCCATTCCAACTTTATATAAGAAAACTTGTAGCATGTAGTAAGACATCATCAGCAACACTATCCTCTATTAGTTTACAAACCCGGTCTCGAGTACACACAGTTACATCACCACACTTACCATGATGTGGAAGTCCTTGGCGTAACGAGGTTCCGAGCTTCTGCACCTCATTTTCTAAATGGGAGATGCCCATCAGCATTGTGCTGGAAATCTGTATTCCGTTTTCGCTGGAGTCTTGGTACAAGGCCGTACTGATAGTGTTGGCGACTTGGTGTACTCGGACTAGCTGGACGAGATAGCTGTCCGACGGGAATTGCATCACTGCTTCAAGTACCGAACAGCTCTCGTTGATGGAGGGCCTCGATGGCATGGCTACCATGTCCTTGACGCACATTCTTAATCTGCGCAGTCAATGTCAGTTGACCCAGCCTTGACAGAAAGAGCCTGCATACGAACACAGAATTGATCCAAAAGACACCAAGATGGCATCGTCGTTCGTCATGAGACTTCATAGCCTTAGCATCCCCATCGCGGGTGAATTCATTCAGCCCGCCTGGGGAAACCTTGGTGTTTGATGACGGCTCCTTGTCAAGCCCAAGCTCCGTCACCAATGACATGGCCGTATGCATGAGGTTACTAAGTTGAGAACCAAGCAGCAGATGAGTTTGATGCCTATTCGGACTGACTTTAGTAGGGCTGTGGAACCGCGAGGATAGCGGAAAACATACCAAGCCAAGTAAACCAAAATACCTTGGAGAAGTTGTAGACTCTTTTCGCCTTGGACCCAAATCCTGCGGCTGACCTCCTCACGCCACCGCTGAGCAAGTTCCTGCTGGACTTGAACGTTCCTCTGACACGCAACCACCATGATAGCCATGTACAATACAGGCCGTTCTCGAAACAGCTTTTCGGGACTCTCGTCCAGGTTTATCCACACAAACGGAAACAGTGGCATCATTTCCTGGCGATAAAGCTCCACCATGTTGTAGGCTGTCAAGTGTGCCTCGGCCGAAAGCGGTTGCGACAACACGGATAGGAGAGGAGAATCTGACGCTGGTGGTGAGAACGAGGTTGAGGTTGTAGCTGGGGAGTTGTCGGCGGCGGTTCCTTTGGCTGTGGGTAGCGGAGACGAGGTTGATAATAAATGAGCAACCGAATCAAACTTGGACTCTAGTCGTAGAAGATCCCTAGTCATGGTTAGCTGGGTGACGTAGAGTCGGAGCCCTTCTACGGACTCTCTTCCATAGGCCCCTTTCGCAGCGCTCCTCCGACTATGACTGCCGCGTTGCTGGACATTGCAGTCTTTTTTCAGACGTTGGCATCTCAAATTTGCCCAAGTTAGTGACACCGATCTTGATATAGAGAACTCTAGCCACTGCAAGCAAAACTCTACCTTTTGCATCTCCGTTGGCCAGCCACCGTGTCGCAGCGTACCTTTGCGCTGGCGCATGTAGTACAAGCTTTCAGGCCTTTGGCCCTGGAACTGTCGCTGTCCATCTTGCGTTCAACCCATTCAGAGGTTATCGCGAGTTGAGATTGGAAGCTAGACTGAGTGGGCTGAGTCATATTGATACCAAATCCAAGAATCAGATTGCTCTGCTAAGCCCCAGAAGACGTCAGATGTGGCTGTAACGTAAATCCTTCCATAACAACACTTGGCATCCTTACTAACGTCACATCGGTCCGTTACGCTCGATACTACTATCCACTTATTTACAAGGTATACAACTGACATCGTGCATAGCTTCGATCGTGCAAAGCTGCGAGTCCATTGTAATGCCATGCTCTCGAGTCCCGCCTGATCCTCTCCCTTACGCCTTGCGCACGCGCTCCTTTTTCGCCCCGTCAAGAAACTCAGCATGGTCCAAGCCATGTGTAGTACCCGATTCCAAGATAGCCTCGCGCACCCACGGCCCTCGGGGGGTGTAGACGGCCTTGAAGGGCTTGGGCACAGTCACGAAGCCCTCGGTGCAGTCCATATCATCCACCCGGTGCTTCTGGCCAGTGGACTCATCGATGCCGGCATCGACGTTGAAAGACCAGAGCATCCGCGCCATCTGGATGAACAAGCCGTTGCGCGCAATGAAACGGCCGGTGCAGATTCTGCGACCAAACCCGAAGCCAGTCTGAGGCAAGTCCTTGAGAGCCCTTGTGTTGAAGCCACCTGCGTCGATTGACGGCTCCTTGGCCTCGGCGTCGTCCGGGAGCCATCGCTCGGGCAGGAACTGGTCGGTATTCTCTCCAAAGACGGATTCATCGTGGGTGATGGCAAAGGCGTTGCCGAGCACGATCGAGTTGGCAGGGATGTGGTAGCCCATGTAAGTGTCCTCTTTCTTGGTGAAATGGGGCACTCCGCCGACGACGACGGGGCGCCAGCGCAGGACCTCGTTCGCTATTGAAAGGGTTAGTGAGCACTGCAAGGGTTCGCAGGTGGAGAGACAACTTACCAATGGCATCTATGTAGGCCAGCTTCGGGCGATCCTCAAAAGTCGGCATTCGATCCCGACCAACCACCTCGTCAAGAAGCGCTTGCGCCTTGCCCACCCACCGCTCGCCGCAGGTGATCCAGGCGACAATGAACCAGTCCAGTGCAACCGTCGAAGTATCCAAGCCGGCGTCGGCGAGGATTCCAAGGTCAAACGCGAGCTCCTCTTCAGGCATGCCCTTGGCCTCTTTTGAGGCGTCCATGTACTTGCTAAAGTTCCAGCCACGGCTGCTGAGCCCTTTCCTGAGGTTGCCGACGTGAAGCTGTCTCTCAAGCTCGTATAACTTCTCAGCTTCCTTCTTCCAGGGCGCGAGGAATTTGGGCAGGTAGTTGAGTGCCGGGAACGAGTCGACCATGTATGCGCCAACCTGGCCAGTCCTGGCGAACTCGGTCTGCACTTTTTGAGCATCCTTGAGCTCCTTCTCATTCCCGGTCTTGATACGATAGCCGTAGTTCATACAGTAGATGAAACTGGCCATGGCGCGCTCATGGTGGTGGTGGAAGTCGACACCCTTCTCGCCAGCCTTCTCAGACTCGCCGAGCACATCAAAGAGCAGCTGCTGCGACTCCATGTCCTGGAGAGGGCGATAAGTGCTCGCAGACCGGAGAGTGAGAAGAGGCGCCCCCATGCGCTGATGAAGCTTGTACTGCTCGTCGTAGGGACGAAGAAGCATGTGCATGTTCTTGGTGACAAGCTCGCCCGCCATGACCATGCGCGGTCGGTGCGAGTACTGCCCGCTGCGCCGGTTGAGAAGATCATGGGCGGCCTGGTGCGTGGAGAGGATGATCAACGGCTGGCCGCCCATGCTGAGGTGCATGATTGGGCCATACTCCTTGCTCCAGTGGTACAGATGAAGCCACTGGAGGCTCTTGGGAAGCTGGTGAATGTTTCCAATGACGGGCGCTGGCCTGGGCCCTGGTGGAAGAGGGCCTTTGGAGCGTCCGCTGATATAACTGTATAGAAGCCATACGACAAAGGCACCGGCGAGGCCAAGGCCTAGAGCACGAAGGTCTTGCAGCATATTGCAGCAAAGAGACAGGTATGACACCAAGGAAATAAAAGAAAGCCCGCTGAAACGCCCTCGGGCGTGGGAAATATTTGGGGGTCCTGAAGCCCTCTTCTACCTGTGCCTGTCACGCCATGTGCTGTCGGTGAATCTGCCAGGTCGACGGACATGTTCCGGGAGTTGGCCAATCACGAGATACTCCGAGCGATTTATGCCTTGGGATCGTCCAGCATTTTCTTCAACTGGAGAATCTAGTGTCCGCCCGACGTTTCATCAATGGAGAGAGAGGATGGGTCTGGAAATACCTTCGGGTATCCATACGGGAGCGAAGGTACAATATGTATGGATATAAATCCCTGCGTTGCCCAAAGTGGCTACTTCAAGAAAAGAGAGTTTGCGCTTCCACATTCTACATCTGGAATAAACATCTCTCGACAACTTAGTAAACCACGAGTAAGCTAGCTAGGTTTCGGAGCCAGTTCGCTATCTCTCGACAAAAGCTTGCTTTGCGAGTATCTAGTGCTGTACCAAACTAGGAGTTCTACATCAAAGTCCTAGCCAACTCTTGAGTTTCGTCGATGAGCCCCTGGTGAAAGAAATTTCAGGAGGATTCGGGATTCCCCTACAGCCCAGGTAGTTTACCAGGGCATAAGAAGCGACAATTGGGCCTGCCGTAGCGGTTCCACTCTGCGGATACAACTGATAGTTACAGATTGCAGGGGTTAGAAATGTCCAGCAGTGGCTCTCCTATCTATACCTAAAACACTGTTAGTCAACGTCGAATGTTTGTTGTAAGGTATTGGATCATTCCTGGAGACTTGCATACTAATAAAATCTATCCGTAGGCGCCATATATAATAGGTTACTTGACGGGCACGTCCACATACCTCCTAGCTACAAAGGGGGCCAGCTAGAAGCGTTGCGTCCGAAGAAAAACTTGACCAAACACTGCAAACTATACGATTGCCCCGGTGGAGGTCGTAGTTCCGCATATTTCCATTTCAATGGTTGTCTTCAGCACGTTCATTCTCCTCCAAAACACCGAAAAACACCTGGTCGAGAGTTGCTCGACTGACGCTGTAATAGTCAATGCCAAGACTCCTTCTCGCCGCCTCAACCGTCTCCAACACATCCGCGAGCGATACTCTCACACTATCTCCATTAAAGGCAATCTCAAACTTCATCTGCCCGTGAAGCATGGAGCGTTGGTCGATGCTCCTCAAGTTATGAAACCGGCGGTGCGCCCACTCCCAAATGCTCTCCATATCTCGCTGGCTAGCGTTTGGGCCGTCACGGTGAGCCAGGTGAACTGAGTAGCCGTCACCGTATCTCATCTTTAGCTGCTTCGTGGTGCCCTGAGCCAGCATCCTCCCTGCGAGGATTCCAGCTCGGCTCGCAAGGGCGTTGGCCTCTTCCATAGAGTGAGTTGTTAGGACAAGTGCTCGGCCCGGTGTCACGGATGCAAGAGCTCGCCACATCAAGCGCTTGCTCAAGGCGTCCAGTCCGGACGAGGGCTCGTCAAGCAGCAACACAGTTGGATTGCCCATCAGTGCGATGCCCAAAGATAGCTTCCTCTTATTTCCACCTGACAGCTTCATCGCTTTTCTGTTGACATATTGACGCATGCCCAGGCCATCGAGGATGATGTCGATGTTGTGACGGGGATGGCTAATACCGCGAATCTCGGCGTAAAAGCGTAGGTGCTCTCCGACAGTCATGTTGTCTAACGGATCGATCTGAGGGCAGACTCCTATCTTGGAGCGGGCTTGAGCACGATGTCTGATCATTGAAGTGCCATCAACCGAAATTTCAGCATCTCGGTTGCTGGGACAGAGATCGCCTTGGATCATAGAAAGACACGTCGTCTTGCCGGCCCCGTTGGGGCCAAGAAGGGCAAAACATTCGCCTCGCGAAACACCAAAGCTAACATCGTCCACAACCACTTCGCGTTTGTACTTCTTCCAGAGGCCAGTAGCTTCGAGACAATTACCCTTAACTCCTGAGCCTCCATTGTGGCGCGTTCCCAATTCGAGTTCAAGTGGATCACCAACCGGCTTCGACTTGAATCGTGGCAGGCGGAGATTGAAGCCCAAGTCCATCAATAGAAGAATACCTAGAAAGCATAGTGACTGAAGGATGAGGTAGAGAATCGGGCCTCCGTACACGTCAATTGCCCCTGGATATGATGCAGAATCTCTTCCTCGACACGCAATGCCCCACATATTTACTGACAGGTAGATCGAGCGACCCAGACTGGCTGCGGGCGAGACAAGGCCCATGGTGAAAAAGATAATGTTGAGAGTTGATTTCTGGTTTGATGGGTTTTGGAAGGTAAACATGGCCATGTAGGCAATGAAGAAAACCAGGTATAGCGCCGCCTGGATCGCAGCTGAAGCCGCAAAGACAGCCAGCTGAGATTTGGCAATCAATGATAAGACGTAAGAGAAGAGTGTGGAAGCAATTCCGTAAAGAAGCAGGACTGTGAACAGGTACTCCAGATGATACCACACGCTCGTCATAGCCGCAAAGATGATCGTAGCAGCCACGCTGATCAGCAATGTTACTAGAAAGTCGAACGCCAAGTATGCTAGCCACAGCGGCAAGGCGTGAACTCCGTTACTGTATTGCATCGCCCTGATGCCACGAAGGCGCTCAAAGGTTGGGTAGAGTCCGAGAAACGCCGGATAGACCACCATGGCCAGGCCGAAAATAGTCGCAAAAATGAGCAAGTCTCCAATCTTTCCAGCATAAGGAACCTCGAGAACCTTGTAGTCGCTAGTGATGCTAATGTTGAGCAGCTCATTGTTGATCAAGTTCTGGACTGTGTGTCCAAAGATGAGTGGTCCATCAGCGCGCCAGGCGAAAGTCGGTTCATCTCCCAGGAAGAAACCTCCAGGTGTGAGATTGAAGTACTGCTTTTGTACTTCGTGGTGGAACTGCTCTAGTGAATCAACCAAAGTAACGGACCCTTTCGGAGTTTGTTTGATCATATTCATTGCTGCTTCAGAAAGCTGGTCTCCTGGCCCTGCAACCAAGCGATAGCTTTGTGGAGACAGGGAGTCCTCGGAGCCTGATTTCAGTGATTCCATGCTGGGATTGCAACTTGTTGCTGAGAGGCCACCCAGAAAGATTGAGGCGCAACCGGCTGCAATGATTGGTATAGCAGCAGAAACTAGATAAGGCATTGGGTTACTTCGAAAGATGGCTACCCTCTTGGAGAAGAGTACCTTGGCTTGAGCGAAGATGCTTGTTCGCGTTCCGCTTAGGAGGTTATTGATAGATGATCGTTTCTTGCGTGCTGCTACGACAAGGGAAGCAGACGAGCCAGCTGAAATTTGTGGTTGTAGTTGGTGGCCAGTCTCATCCCCATGAGATGATCTCTCATATTCCTCATCAGCAATCTTTAGAAAGACGTCCTCGAGTGTTGGCCCATCCACCTGGTACTCTGTGACACCATCCGCTTCTAGTCTCCGTAGAAGTCGAAATGCGGTTTCTGGGCTACCAGGCAAGTAAACTGTCTCTTCGCCGTGCCTCAAGTGGAGTTCATCGCCGTAGACCTGATGTTCAGCTGAGCCGGGCGGATGAAAGACGTGGATCCTGTATCCCGACCCTAGAGTCTGCTTTAACTCCACGGAAGTGCCGCTAGCTTTGAGTGAACCCCGAGACAAAATGGAAAGGCGATCTGCTAGTAGATCGGCCTCGTCGAGGAAGTGGGTAGTAAGAAGTATTGTCCGTCGACCACGCTCAGCAAGAAGAATATCCCAAAGCTTTCTCCGGGAGAGAGGATCGACACCAGAGGACACCTCATCGACGCAGCAGATGGTAGATTCGCCAACAAACATCAAAGCCAGTTGCAGCTTGCGCTTTTGACCTCCGGAAAGAGCCTGGGCCCGGGTTCTCTTTTTCTTGGTCAAGTCGCATGCTTCAATCAAGTGCTTGATTTGCGTAGCTGAAGATGGTCTCCCGGTGCTCTTGATGCCATCGAAAATACTGATATGTTCCGCCACGGTCAACTCGTCCCAAAAGACATTGCTTTGAGGGCAATAGCCAAGCTTCCCACCAACTTCCTCGTAGCTCAGTGAGATTTCTCCGGCAGACACGGGATGCATCCCGGCAATGGCATCTAGAGTTGATGATTTGCCACTGCCGTTTGCACCCAAGAGTACCATGATCTCTCCGCGAAGCACCTCGAGGTCCAGATTATTTACAGCATGGAACACGGAGGGAGACTTCCTGGTGAAGTAGGAAATGATCCGCTGCATGAACGGTGGCTGATATATCTTTGTAAACCTGCTGAGACGAACTGCAGTTGGAGAGCCAGGCAATTCAGTCTTGCGACTTGTCGATGCTGCTCCAAAAAGCCTTCTTTCAGCCACTGTGCCAAGAATGGGGTAAGCGATTGTGTGCAGTAGAGCAAAGAGCCAGAACGCGATGACTGGCACGCTAGAGTTGGACCCTGGGGCACCCCCTATCAAGCTGGCGGCCCTGCTCTGACTTTCCCAGCGCGCAGTAAGAACAATTAGATAGATAAAGTTCATGGGAGGGAACAGAAGAGATAGAATGACGACTAGCCAAGTCTGGACGTTGCCAGAAACCTGAGCCAGAATAGCCAATACCAAACTTAGAATGACCGATGTGATTCCGCTCAGTTGGGCTTTTCGAAAGCAGCTGCCAGAGAATATTGCAAAAGCAGTCAGAGACAAGCCGCTGGCGAAGATGGAGACGATGGGAACCAGTATCATTGTCTGCTTAAACACCATGCCGCCCATCACAGCGCCTATGGTAATCCATCCTGGCCCGTAGAGGAGCACAAACGCAATGTAGTGGGACAGAAGTCGAACGGTTTGAGGTTGCCACTTTGCTTTGTTGGGCATCATAATATCAAGAAGTTGAGCCATGCCTGACTCTCTCTCGGTGGCCATGACACCAGCAAGTTGGTAGAGAACACCGACCATGGCGATGTAGAAAGCAATGGCCAGAATTGAAACAATGTTTCTCATGTACTTCTCGTTGATGTCTCGTTTGCGCTCATCGTTCGACAGGCTCGTGAAAGGGTATTCGAGGACTTCGGTTGACGATAGGTACTGCTTCGAAGTCGTTGAGTTAATGTTGCCAATGGCGAAGTCGATGGCGTGCTGCAGTGGTAGGCTGTATACTTGCGCATCGTTATCCGTCTTGTAGATATCGACCTTCGGGCCGAGTGAACCGTCGGTCTGAAGCGTGTAGTTCCATACACCCCATTTCCCCTCAGAAGGCGAAGAGTGGAAAACAGCTGCTGATATGCAACGGGAGGAGCCCTGCCCGGAACTGCTACAGACAGAGCGAAGATCCCTCTCACTTTTGACGACGTCGATCTGAACCCGCTCGCGTAGAGGCTTGGTCACATTGTAAATGACTTTGTCGATGTCTCCTCCAGTAAAGCCGTTGTTGACAAACACGATGCGATCTCGACGGCCAGATACATAATCAAGTGCCTGAGGCATTGTGTGAACAGCTCTTGGGTTTGCCATTCCATAAGTAGATGGTGGGAAAAAGAGGTTCTTCGCATAACAACTATAGGGGTCAGTGGCTCGCTTTCATACAGTTGCTTACAAGAGCCGACTTACAGGAAAATGACAAATAAGAGAGGTAGGAAAAAGGCGCGGGCAGGAGTAGATATCCATTTTCGGTATAAGACAATCCGCAAGTCTTTGACTATTAAAGTCCAGAGCTGACGCCAAAAGATGTTCATTGTAGAATAGGGGGAGGTAAGATTGGTTTCCTTCTGTTTGGATTAGCCGTCAACTCCTCGACGTATTGTTGGACTTCTTATATGAACCTCTGCATGCAAGAGGCTTGGTATTTAACATTGATGACGCATGTTAGATCTCTAAAATTAGGTTACAAGGCTTACTTGTTTGTTTTTAAAGTATGTTGTGGTCGATCCCAGGATCAACGGGTCGAACGGGATTCCGTGTCCGGATATTTAGCCCATTATAAGTGGTTGTTGGAGCTATGATCCCTGTCCCTAAGCCTTCTCCGCCCCGTTGCAATGACATCGGACGGGATTTTGGAGCCCAGTCCGGCCCTGATCATCCAGGTTATCGTTAGATTCTCTGGTTCGTCGGTGACCGGATCTTAACTGCGACCAAGATTTCCGTATGGCAGGATTTCGATTGGGGTGGCAGTGCTTTATTTAAGAGGCGGTGTTTATAATTCGCTGAGGAGAGAAGGCCTCCAATAGCACATTTCATGGCAGAGGTCGATGGCTCTGTTGGTCTGGGTGGGATGATCTGGGCTGAATGATGCAATTGAGAGCCCTTTGCTCTCTCAATGGCAAGGCGCTTCCACAATAACAAAGCACACAGTCGGCGGCTTAGACAGGTTGATAGACTGCATGGTGTATGGCAGGGTACTACTTGGAGCATGGAGAGAACGAGGTGGAGAGGAAGAGGAAGAGGTTGAAGGCCCTTGTGCGGGTCTTTGATGTCCGAAAAGACCCAGTGAAGGGGAACAAGGCGGGTGGTAGACTTGTTTTCTAAGACGTAAACAGTGATTGACTAATACTACTACCCGTATACTATAAATTGCATTTCTCGCTCCAATGGCTCGAGCACCCGCTTCTCAATTGACCCCTGGAACTCGCAATCGTCGAACGATGCAGTGGGATCGACGTAGGATTGGAGACAGGCTGTGATGGCGTTTGTGAAGGCGGAAGACAGCTGTCCGCGTCCAACCTGTATTTCCAACCACCTGTTTGCTGTAGACAGGTCGGTTCCCATATTCGGAGTTCCATCTGACCCTAGGTCTTCTGATCCTCGGAGGTCCTCGACCGGGGTTCCTGTGCTGATCTCGAGGAGCATTATTGCCAGACCCAGCAAGTTAAGACGGTCCAGCCTTGGCTCTTTTGTGTTAGAAGCTGCCCAGATTGTCAGCAACAGCCTGGCCAGTGTTTATGGTTTCTCACGGTTGAACCTACTATGGTCACATTGAGAGGTTAGGTACGGATGTTTGATATCCACCGAGCCTTCACCGCCGTCTCTCAACCGCAAGAACATGATTCTCTGCTTGTTCCAAGGCCGACCCAGCCATGGTGTTTCGCCTAGTTGAAGAACCGAAGAGGCTAGCGTGATTGCCAGGCAATAGAAATCAGTAAGGGGGAAACCTCTGCTTTTCAATTCGGGTAGAAAGTCGTTCAGTGTAACGCAGTTTCTTTTTAATCGACAAGGTTGACTTTTCACTTCGTATAGCCCTCGCAGAGTATCTGAAGAATCCAGGCGAAACCCGACATGAGGATGGGTGGTGGCTTGGATCGTTGAGCAGATATTGGTAACCTCAAAGAACTCCGGCAGATGCGAGTCAATCTGTGATTCTTCAACAGTGAAACTTACCCTTGAAGTATTTTGTGTCCTAGAATTTGTGAGCTGTCAGTTCCTGTCTCTTAGAACACTCAGGCATACCTTGAATCCTGGTCAGGATATTCGTCCACGTTGAACTCGGTGTCCAGCCAGGTGAAGACCGAGACTCTCCACAATGATACTCCAAAGCAGTTGAATTTGCCAACTGGGTGAGGAATCTCTCCCCGGCTTCTTTTCTTGCGCCGTAACCTCTGCTCGAGTAACAGACCGGCCTGGTGGGATGCACCGTGAACTGTACACCAGCTCTGGTGTAGTACGCGGTGAAGTCTTGATGCGTTATCCTGGATCTTGTCCAGAGGAGCCACAAACTGTACGCATGAGCGAGAACTGGCTTGATCATTTTGCGTGCTTTCTTGGATTTTGCTGGCCTTTTCCAAGAAGCCGTACAGCCGGTTGTTGCAGTCTTCCAGTTCCTTCAGCTTGTCTTTCATCGCTCGTCGCTTCATTGTGAATGCAAGACGCTCTCTAAAGTAGAACTTCTGGATGGACATGGGTTCTTGGACGACTGGAGGGTTTGCGAACACAATTGCTTCCAAGCCCTCCTGCGTCACCTTTTCAACGGCGCAGTCAGCGGCGAGTTGAGCGTAACACAACCTTTGCAATCAACGTACATTGTTTGACCCATCAATATTAAGCTTTGAAGCAATGGAGACCATGATGTCCGCAATTTCTTGAATGGTGCTCATGGACGGAGCGTAGGCATGGCCGAGCTTAGACCGCAGGTGATCGACGAGTGCGTCTTCCTTCCATAGATGACTTTGTGGATCCTCGATCATTTGGGCCAAGTCTTCATCGCTCACAGCACTTTTAAGAAGCAACCGTACGTTCTGGTCATAGGCGGCATGGCCCATCAGCAGACGTCGCGTCAGTCCGGATAGCTGACCCTTCCAGTGCCAAAAGGCCACTGCTGGCTCGACAAGATCCTCGTAATGCTCCAAAGCAGCAGCAAGCAGAGGGATAGACCCGAGAACAAGCCCTGCAATCTCTGCCATCGTGTGGTTCAAGGTCAGGGCTTGGCTCACCAGGTCTCTGTGCAAAGAGATAGTCGGGTAGATGCTGGGAAGACCAGCTCAGCCTCGTTGGGCGAGAATCTGGACTACAAGATCCCCTTCTCTCGTGAGGGGTAGTCATTGCCATCAGCCAATTGACTTCCTCGTGACCTATCCCAGAGCCTGATGTGCCTGAAACCATGCGCCACAGCCTGACGTGCTGCATTTTACCTCAACGTTGCCACTACAAGACTTGAACTGGACATCTACTCAGTCTAGAAAATGGCGAGCTTCCATGCGCACTTGGATAATCGCCTTATGGCTTATAGCGTCAATACTACGGGACCAGAGCCGGCTTTCCCACTCGCAACGGCGACCAGGGCCTCTCTGAACGCCTTCGATATCTTGGTATCCTCCCTGGGAAACTCGTCGGGCGAGCATTGCAAGCTCATGCCTCTTATCAACGTCCAGAACCAGCGAGATCGGCTCAAGATCTGGGCGGGAAACCTAGGAGCCCTTCAGCATGGCAGTGCGTCCCTTGACGTTCGGCTCAGAGAGTCTTCGCTCATGAAGACAACAATTCTCAAGAACATGGAGCATTTGCGGAAAGCGATCACGAAAAGTCAGTGCGAGAACTCTTGTGCAAATTGATTACTTACTATATGAATAGGTACTGAAGTCGTGCAGGGCTCGAGGCCTCCTTTGGAAGAAACGCTCATACCTGATAGAGAACAAGGGTGGGAAGGTTCCACAGACAGCAGCAGCTCCGACGAAGAAGACCAGACCTATCTCGGAAAAGAACTTGGCCAGAATATGTCTGAGATGATCACAATTCTGTCGGACTTGTTCAAGCTATCCTTCAAAATCAGAAACCCAGCCACCAGGTCAACTGCCCAACCAGTTCTCAAAGCACTGATGCACAAAGAGATGGTTCGAATAGACGACGCTACAGAGGTTGATCTATTAGAAACATTCTTGAGTTTCGATCGAGCCTATATCGAGGAGTCTTTTCGGGAGCTGCGACGAACTACGCGAAAGGAAAGCGCCGCAGCTCATAGCCTCCCGACCCATCCTAGCGTCGCCGAAACGGACACAGATTACGACTCTGGTTGCCAGAAGGATGAGTCGAGGGAGCCTGACTCATACTTGACCGAGAGATGGAGCAAATCAATCACAAATCGCCGGCGATGTTTTGCTTATTGGCGGCGACATGCAAGAAAACTCGCCAATGAGGATGCCAAAGACACGGCAGCCAGGGAGAAACCAGAGCAGTCAAGACACCATCCAGACCAAGGAGCCCATGTGCAAGTAGTTGGACAAGCCATGTCTTTTGTCCAGACACAAGCCCGTCTGAGTTTGGTTGGAAACACAATCCTGTCTGGAACGGAAGGGACAGCATATGATCTCAAGTTGGATAATGAAATCGAGACCCAGTCGGCAATATCCTATGCATCTACGGCTTACAACATCGATGGCAACGTTGCAGAGCTTCCTCCGCCCCCATCGGTAGAACCTGACCACTTCGAATTTACATGCCCATATTGCTGGATTACTTGCCCTACGCGACACGCAAAAGGCAAATATTGGAAGTGAGGAGTTGCTCTTGACTTGCCCTAACTGTTCAGCCTTGCTAATGTCTACCATAGGGACCACATCCTACGGGATCTTCAGCCATATCTGTGTACCTACCCGGACTGCCCGGATTCTGATACTTTGTATGGCACTCGAACTGCTTGGTGGAATCACGAGGAACAGGTTCATCGCCGAGTATATCGTTGCTTTGAGCACACCGATCTTTTCAAGTCCAAGGAGTCTCTGAAACATCACTTGAAATCCGAGCACAAAGACCTCGGCGACGCTCAAGTCCAGGGAATTGCGGACCTCGGTCACGCGAGTACCAAGGATGACAGAACCACATGTCCGTTTTGTCTTTCTACTGGGCCTTTTCCTAAGGGGTTCGCAAACCACGTTGCCTACCACCAAGAACGACTGGCTTGTTTTGCTCTACCAAGACACCTAGAGACTGAAGACGACGATTCATCCAATGGAGCTGGCTCGGACAACGTCCAAAGAGCTCACTCTGTCGGCTCTTTGAGATCAATCTCTCTCGACTTTACTTCAGCCAGCCGGCTGGAATCTACATCTTCCGCCGCCTCCTTGAGTCATCAGCTTACATATGAGAAGCCCTTTCCCGAGGACGACTTATCTGAGAGCGCCATCGCTGCCTGGTTGGTACCCATCGATACTTTGAGTCACCCAAGTCACAAGCTGCTTCGTAGGGTTCCAGAAACCTGGGACTGGATATCTCAGTCCAAAGAAATCCAGCAATGGCAAGACTTGCCTGGGGCAACCCTGTTCTGTCCAACGCCGCCTAAAGCCAATAGTTCAATTCTTTTTGCTATGACAGCAAACCACCTGACTCGTTTATCGGAAACCCGCGATGTTGCTGTGGCATATCTTTTTCACAGCGCCCTTGGCCCCTACCAAAAAACCCCTACAAACGCCCTTCTAGTTTTATTGAAACAACTAGCCTTGAGCCTGCCTTCTATGCCTCCATGCGTAGAATCACTGTTTAAACGACACAGCAACCTGAGAACCCGACCGAGTGTGGAAGAATCGTCGAGAATTCTCCAACAAGTGGCCCTTCTTCATCGTCGCATCTTCATCGCCATCTTCAGACTTGATGAATTTTTGATGCTGGATGGCTCGGGACTCGAGTTTCTTCCAGAGATATTCAAACTGCAAGAAAAAACCGACGCCAATTTGTTCGCGACATCGCGACGCTCCCCTGAAGTCGAAGCACACTTCAGTCAAAGCTCTCAACCCATCATCAAATCAAGCGAGGAAGATATTCGAAGTTTCGTGGATGTGAATATGTATCGATTTCCGGCCTTCGTGGCTGCTAACCCAGAACTGCAAAATGACATCAAAAACCGCGTTTCAAGTTCCTCGAACGAACTGTGAGTCGTAAATATTTTTATAGAGTCAATGATTCTAACTTATATTTAGGGTTCTTAACGCGGGACTTATTCTTAATTCTTTGTTCAAGGCGCCAACAGTTGCAGCGCTTCAAACGGCTCTTCGGCTGCTACCTGGTCCATCACTTTGGCACGTATATCGCAATACAATGAAAAGAATCAATCAGCAGCGTGGAACCCAACGGATCCTTGCTCACGGCATCCTTGCATGGATCACTTATGCAAGATGTCCGTTGACAGTGCAACAACTTCAACACGCGCTTACGGTGAAATTGGAGGAGCATCACTTTGATGAGGACCAAGTTCCACAAGAGGAAGACTTGATTTCAGCCTGTGACGGATTGGTCACTGTCAACAAGCAAACCAACGTCTTTTACTTTGTCCATGACTCTGCTCAAAAATACCTCAGGAATACCTCAAAATCCGACTTGTCCTTAGCAGAGGTAGATCTCGCAGAGACCTGCCTTACTTACCTCTCATACGACATCTTTGCCAGCGGTCCTGCCACTAACAGTGAGTTCAAGGATCGAATGCGAAATTACCCGCTTTACAGCTATGCTGCCGTCTACTGGGGATACCATGCTCGTAACGCTTGCATGCACCCAGACCGCATGATGGGGTTTTTGAAGAACGGTTCCAAGGTTGCGGCAGCCAACCAAGCATTGTGGGCGTCAACTACGAGCCTCTCACCCTCCGAAGTTCCCACTCTTGCTACAGGCCTACACATCGCGGCTTATTTTGACCTCGAGCAAGCAGCAGCGTCTCTCCTTGACGATGGATACTCTCCAAGCTTGGAAGATGACTCCAAACGGTCGCCTCTCTGGTATGCTATACAGGAAGAGGCTCAGGCTGTCACCGAGCTATTGCTGCGCAAAGGTGCCGATCCGAACTCGACAAATAGTCTTGGGGAGACACCTCTCTGCCATGCTGCTCATTTTGGAAAAAAGGTGATCGCTGAGATGTTACTCGAGAACGGAGCTCACACCAATATGAAGGACGCCTTCGGCCGTACGCCGCTCATATATGGAGTTGTTGGAGAGCATGAGTCAGTTGTCAAGCTATTGCTAGACAGGGGAGCCGACGTCGATTTGCCAGACGAACGAGGAAACATGCCGCTCTATTATGCGACCAGGAAAGGATATCAATCTATCGTCCAACTATTGGTGTCCAAGAATGCAGGCTTCTACGCACGGGGTTATGTACGATGGAGATGAGCAGGGCTGTTTAATGGAACACGTGTATTTGCCAGTAATTGCCATCCTTGAAGTATTCTGGATATCTTCTCTTGGACAGGTCAATCCACTAGAAGATCCACCTAGGCCCAACTAGCCTCCCTAATAACCAGAACTACATAGTTTAGTAGGTGTAGTGGAACCGCGGGTTATGTTCTCCGAGCTCCTCGGCTTCCTCCTCTGTCATACCCTGAATCTTGTGGTCCTCTTTGCCGTCAATCTTCCTCTTGTTCTGACGACGGAACCAAGCCCAGAAGGCTAAGTAGATGAGCGAAGCCATGGCAATCATGGCCATCGAGATGGCATGGCCCTTCACGAAGCGGGGACCATCCTTCGTTTTATACAGCTGTAGAAAATCCTTGTTAGTGACAATACTCTTTCTATGCTCCCAGATCTTAGCAAGTCGAGACTTACAAATGGAGCCGGGATTCCAGCAGAGTTGCCAATAGTGAGCTGCAGACCAGTTGCAACTGTACGCTTCCCGTAGCGAGGATTGTTGCTGGGAAGCCATGCAAGAGGAAGACCGACGACCACATACAAACCCATGGCGGCAAGAAAGCAGCCAAAGTACTTGACGCCTCCTGGGGCTGTGCTCACGAGGATGGCGTATCCAGTCGTGCAAATGAGGCCGAAAATCACCGTGAAAATGGCACGACGCTGGGTGCGGTCCGAAAGCCAGGCCACGACGATGTAGCTGATAGCGCCCAGCGCATAGCATGGGATGGTGAGCGCCTGTACCTGAGCAATACTCCAATCACCCAGGCCGCGGATGATAGTGGGCAAAAAAGTCGAGTAGCCATAGAGGATAGTGTCTCCGCCAAACTGGCCAATGCAGAATAGCCAGATTTTCCAGTCTTTCAGACCTTTATACACATCCTCCTTATGCATCTGATCTGAAGACTTGGTGTGCCCGATCTGCTGGCGCATGCGCAGGTCGATGAGCTCGCGCTCGTGGATAGTCAAGTAGTGGGCGGAGTCCGGTGTATCAGCGAGCCAGAACCAGACCGAGATTCCAAGGATGACGGTGGGAATGCCCTCGAGGATAATGATCCATCGCCAGCCACGCAGTCCAGCAACACCGTCCATATTACCAATTCCGTAAGCAAGCAGTCCGCCCATGGACCCAGCAATGGCAGCGGACACAAAGAGGTAGCCGATGCGGAGAGCGTATTCGCGCTTTGTGTAGAACATTGTCAGGTAGATGGTAAGGCCAGGGAAAAGGCCGCCCTCGAGGGCACCAAGAATAACGCGACACGCCACCAAACTCTTGTAGCCCTGCACAATGCCCGTCAGTGTGGCGACGATGCCCCAGGCCGTGGTGATGAAGGCGATCCAGCGCGATGGTGTAAATCGCTTGATGACCAAATTGGAGGGCAGCTCAGAGAGAATGTAAGTGACGAACAGAACTGACACGGCAATCTGATACTGGTCGCCTGTCAGACCGAGATCCTCTTCCATGCCATACAGACGAGCATTGCCAATGTTGACGCGGTCTAGGAAGCTGAGCAGGTATAGAAGCATGACGGGCGGAACAATCCACCTATCGAGCTTGCGAAGCAGGGCTTTCTCGGCTGCTGGGTCGATGTAGACCTCATCCCGGGCGATGCGCTGCTGCTCCTCGATTTCTTTATCCGGGAGCGTGATAGGAAGAGTTGCATCCGGTTTGAACGTCATTGTGGAGAACGACAAGGCAATGTTGAACAAGACAGAAAAGCAAGGCCGAGGTACGATGGTGTGAGGATGAGAATGTCGAAATAGTAGCAGGGTCGTGGATCATTTATGGATGTCCAACTTCTTCTCCGCAAATACCCCGGATCTGGAGTCGATAGAGTGATATTGAGGGGAAGTTTGGAGAAAGGCACTCCATACCAAGCAAGGATAAGGCCGGGGTCGCTTTGATATTCCTTAAGACCTGCCTTGTCGGGATGGATCGCCTTCGGTTTGTGAGGGATTTGCCGATGTGACATGAGTCAGTCGAGGCCGGTACCTTGCTTGTTGCCGGTCTAATGTTGATCCTCCGACCATTGGCCAACAGAAGACGGGTTGAGAGAGTTACGTCACTTGTCGGTAGTACAAAGTTCTCCGCTTGAGTTTAGATTACAGACTTGAATCTCTTAGCCAGAAGGAGGCTGTCTAGATAACAGGCTATGCGTATTAAGAAAGCTCGTAAGCTCGACTTGAAACTCTGCAGCCTTGTATGCCATTGACGGATGGAGCCATTCCCTCAACATTTCTCCTGTTCGTGGATCTATGATCGAGACAAGGGGGTATTGAGTCTTCATCTCCTGCTTCCTGTCCGAGTAATAACGGTCGATGAAGGCATCGGCTCTCAGGTCGTTCTCAGAGTAATACTGAAAGAAGATGAAATTCTCTCCTACAACCTCGGAGACGGAATCGTCCTTCCAGATATCACGGTTGAGCAACTGCGATTGAAAGTAGCCTGGGTCTTGGAGGTTTACTAGGATCCATTTCTTCTCTTCCTTCCCTTCGCTGCATGCCTCGTTCCAGGATAAGTGCGACATGAGTTGATACGGCGGCCGGAAGAGTCGCTCTAGAAGCTGCGCCCTCGAGTCATCCCGAGTGCCAGATATTAACGGTTTGGTAGGAGTGGAACTCTCTTCCAAGAGGGATTGGCGAAAAGGGTTTCCGCTCCCATCTGCCAGGTTAGGTCGTGGTTAGCGACAGCCCTTGAAGTTGGATTATGGCAGTTATGAGCTCTCACGTCTCTGATGGTTCTCAATGAAACGCAGCCATTTCTCTAGATTGGCGTCGGTCTTGGCTCTCGTATTCTCATCAAGGTCTGAAAGAGACTCCGTTGAGGCATTATCTCTCGAGGTAGCAGACTTCGTTTCCCAAACGTCTGTTTTCAAGCGGTCTTCCTCTAGGACCGCAGCATTGGGTACCTGAAGTGGCGATGCCATGCTTGGCCGACCTAGAGGTATGACTGTCTGAAGATGAGAACAGCCCAACATCAATCGAACACCGCGTTGTGTCAGAGTTGCCTGGTAGGCTATCGATGTGGTCTGCCGTTATTGGCTAGAGTTACACCTCCCAAACAACGCAGCGACTTTGATTGGGTCGGTGGTTGATTCTCCGCTGTGGCTTGCAGTCGCTGACAACAGCCTCTCACAGGCCATTTTTCAGCTTTCAGCTGTTGATCGCGAGCTTCTCTTATTACATCAGGCCATCCGTCACCTTTCGAACTAGTCCTAGTAAGCCAAGCCAGTTCTTCAGCCATCCAGCTCTTTTTCTCTTGTTTGTCCCTTGAAGACGAAAAGTCTGTTCTGCGACCACACGGGACATACTGCCAGGATGGAGTCTCGTGAACCCCCGCAGATACGAAGACGGGATAAGCTGCGAAGTTTCCTTCTCAAGGGACCAGCTAGCGGACTTACTTCGAGGCCATTGTCCACTCAAGCGTTGTCTCCAAGTTGCTCTCCGAATCCTACAGGCCCAGTTGAGCAGAAAGGAACCACTACGCTTTCAACCCAGGCTTCCAGCGACCACCAGTCAGGCCCTGCGATAGGTCAGATGTCAAGCACTAACCATGAGCCGTCGTTGGCGAACGACCAAACGAAAATATCCAATGAAGAAGACGGTAAAGGCCAAGAAGACGACAACAGCGATCTTGGCACTCGCAACACCCTATGGAACAGAGCACTCCGCGAATTGCCTCAGAGAGATCAAGCCCGTATCGAGGCCATAGTCTCCGTTCACATGTTGCACGAAGACGAAATGGCAGCGTTGAGAGAGGCGTTGCAGACTAAGGCGCAAGAGGCCGATGAAAAGGCCATCAAGTTTTCGTTTAGAGGGAAATCCATCTATGTCAAGGATGTTATTGGCAGCATCACCACTTGTCTTCAAAAGTTCAAGGAAGTCGGAGATATTGCCGTGAGCTATGATCCGGTTCATGCAGCCCTTCCATGGGCCGCGGTTCGCTTGTTCATCCAGGTAACCATAGCACGCTATTTGAGGAGGCATACCCACGCGCAACTGACCAAAAGTTCGTTAGGCTTTCACCATTGGAGCAGAACAAGATTCGCTGCTGGCGGTTGGCTTTGAGAAGATTTGCTATCTCTCCTCGCGATGCCAGGTGCACCGAAAGCTCTACCTAGATGATGGTCCGACGCTCGACGCCGACGTTGTGTCCAACTTTGAGGCAGCGGTCGTCGATATGTACTCCAAGATCCTGTCGTTTGTTGCACTGACGCTAAAGCTCAGGGAAAAGAGCACCGCAGGTCAGGCGTTCTATGGCATCTTCAACCCTGCCAAGATGTCAGAGATTATGGACGAGTTGCAAGAGGCGGAGAATCGTCTGGCATTGGATTCCAGAGCGTGCAACGACGCATTATTGGTCTCGATGAGCAAGACTGGGTCTTGGCCTGACTACGAGCGGCTCCAGGAACTTCTGCAGACAGAGCTGAAGCCTACTGCGTCTCAGGTGGAGACTTTGTGGACCAGAAGTAATGATGCCGAAATGTCCGATGTTCTGCGATGGATTAGCCAGATTCACTTCCAGACTGACCACGAGAACAAAAGGTCAGGTCGCGTCGACGGTACAGGTGGCTGGCTGTTGAATAACGAGACTTACAAGTTCTGGCTCCAGTCGTCATCTTCTACAATATTCTGGCTTCATGGTATTCGTAAGTACGGAACGCAATGATCTTGAAGCAGACCAGTTGACGATGGATCAGCGGGGGCTGGAAAAACAATACTGTCGTCTAGAGTTGTTGACTCTATCTTGGACTCGCCCCAATCCTCCGATGACGTTGAAGGTGTGGCCTACTTCTACTGCTCACGTGGGCAAGAAGATCACCGGAAGCCAGACGAAGTCATTCGCTGTCTCGTCAAGCAACTAGCTGCAGGGCGGCAGAAGGATAGAATCGTCCAATTCGTCCAGGAAACCTGGAGAGAGCAACAGAGACAGGGTTTCCCAAAGAGTCAACCAACCCCCGATGACGCTACGAGCATGTTGCAGCGACTTGTCTCGGCCTACGAAAAAACAACTATTGTCATAGATGGTCTTGACGAATGCGACGAGGATACCAGACAACAACTGATCCAGGCGTTGATCGACCTGCTTGCTCTGCCGAACTCACTTGTTCGTCTTTTTGTTGCAAGCAGAAATGATGTCGACCTTGTTGAAAGCTTTTCTGGCCATAGGCATCTTGAGGTTGAAGCAGACCACAACCATGCGGACATCCGGTTGTTCGTGGAGAAGAAGATGGAAGATGCCGCCAACACCTTTTGGAGGAGAAAGATAACCGACCAGCTTCGAAAAGATGTCATCGATACATTCGACAAGAAAAGCAGAGGAATGTAAGTCACTCTTCATTGTATCAGCTGGTCCGTTGTTTGTACTCGCTTGGTTTCTAGTATGGGACATCGTGTTGTTTATAAGACTTGGGTGATGTTTTGAAACGGATTCAGTTGCACGCTCTGCAGATAGCATATGGTCCAATCTCTATTACACGTCGACGAGCCTCCCATGCTAACGATGCCCGTAGGTTTCAATGGGCAGCTCTTCTCATTGATGGGTTACTACGTCTAAAAACAGAAAAGGACGTCCGACAATGTCTCACCAGACTCCCGGCAACTCTGAAAGAGGCGTACGACAGGATTTATCAAGAAATTCGAGAGCGTGAGGGCAGCGGACCCGTGGTTGCTACAAGAGCCATCAAATGGGTTATGTGTGCCTGGAAAGACTTGACCCCTATTGAGCTGGTGACTGCAGTATGCCAGAACCCTGATGAGAAGGGCGGCTCACCGATTGACCCGGACGTGGACATGGAGTTCATCCTTGACGCATGCAGAAACCTCATCGTCGTTTCAAAACGAAGCTCTACGAGTGGTGACTACGTTGTCAGATTTTCGCATGCGTCCGTGTGGGAATATTTCAAGGAGCACATTACAAGCAGCCAGGCAAACGAATTTGCGGGCTTGATCTGTCTGCAGATACTGACAGATCCACGAACTCTTCAAACCCCACGCCCAGCTGTTCTACAAGCAGTCTACGATCACCTCGGCCACTATATCTGCGGCTGGTTCGCTCATGTATGCTACTGTGACAGCGTCATGGGGGCTGCGGGTCAAAGCCGCCAGTTTGATGAGCCGCTAGATGCTTTCCTTGGAGACTCTGAGCAAAGCAGCGCATTTTACCTGGCATGGCATACCCTGGCGACGAGTTATTGTCTTCCCATTGCGGGGATCTCGAGTCGATGCATCAGATACTCTCTACAGCCTACAGATACCCCGGTCTTTGGCGTGGTTCTCCTTGGACTGAAACAAACAGTCGACCGCTGGCTGAACGACAAGAAGATGTCCCCAGCCACAACCAATAGCGAAGGCGAAACTCTTCTGCATCTTGCGGCTGCTGGCAGCAGTCCTGATGTTTGTAGAGCGCTCCTAGCGTTCGACCCCGACCCAAACGCCTTGGATAGCTCGGGCTATACCCCGTTGATGCGAGGCATTCTTCATGGACATCACGATGTGGTTCAGTCACTGATAAGTCATGGCCGCACCGATCCCAACACCGGCCGCTCTGAGGTTCATGGCTCTCCTCTTTGCCTTGCGATAACCAAGAGCGACCATCACATGGTTAGAATACTTCTCGAAGGAGGTACAAATGAGGATCTGATTGGGGGTTCTTCTGGAACACCTCTACAGGCTGCTTCCCGCAAGGGTTCAATGGTCACAGTTCTCGACCTTCTAGACCGCAACGCAGACCCCAACATTCAAGCCGGTCGGTTTGGAACGGCTCTCCAAGCGGCGGTACATGCCGGATCGTTAGATATCGTCAAAGAGCTGATTGCAAAAGGTGCAGATGTGAACGTGGTCGGCGGCGAATATGGTTCTGCTCTCAACTGCGCCGCCTTCTGGGGACGAGTTTCCATCCTGAAGGAGCTGTTGACCCACCATGCAGATATCAACATGCTTACGCTACGACCTAGCGAGAGTTCTGTCAGCTACTTCTGTGCTTTGCATGCGGCTCTGAGAAGGCTGGAGACCGAGCCCATGAGCAATGGCCTAGCAACTATGGTGTTTCTATTTATCAGAGGCGCAACGTTGGACGCATTCGACGGTGTGAAGCGCCCCCTCGGCTTGGAGCAGGCTGTTGGAGACTTTTTGCGAAAGGCCCGGGCTCTTCAGAAGAGATATGCTGAAGTTCAGTAGTTGTGTAGGCCAGATCTGGAACATAGATGGTCAAAATACTCCAGAGCGCGATCGATGGAAAATCCAGACTTCCGGCCCAACGTGTCGAAGGTTGGCTTCACTTCCCCGACTAGCCGACTCGTCGAGAGGCACAGTGTAACTGGTCAAGATTCTAGCGCCTTCAGCCATTCAAAGAGACGGCTGTTGAATGGCACAACTGCCAAATCTGACAAACCATACCCCTTTGTTTAGTAGTTCATCCAGCTCGCAAGTCGTAATCATTACAGTAGCACCATATCTTACAATTATCCATCATCCTTACCGTGATCATCTTGTGCTTCTAAGATCCGAACAGAAACTGCTCTTCAATCTCCGAGGCAAATTCCTTCAAAGTGCCGCTCTCAGAAAATAAGACGTCTAACCATTGCACCTGATTTCCATCAAGAAAGTTGCCGATGAGAGGGTTGCCGAGGACATCGATATTGTCGAAGTTAATGAAGCCTGAATCTCCTCCTCCTACCTCATTCTGAATGCTCATGGGCGTTTGAAGAGGCTGTTCCTGGGCTGCCGTGGTGTCTGGCACTCCGTCCGGCCTACCAGGTAACGGATGATCGAACCCTACATTATCGAACCGGCCCGTCACTCGGAGACTCGACACGCGTGCCTGGATGTGCGACAACCTCTCGCAGAAATCAATAGCGGAAATATTGCCATCGTTCTTCAAAGACCGAAGGACGCTCAGCAAGGTCTCAAGGTGGTCTGAGTTGACGGCAGTCGGCTTCATAACAGCCGACATGATAAGAATCATGGCTGCTGAGAAGATGTGGTGGGCATCCCAATATCCAAACGTGGCGATTGAACCATCAAGAAACAGGCCCTCGACTATACGGCTTGATACCTGTGCCGCATTCACACAGCTCTCAGCCAAGGCCAAGGTGATGGAGGAGACGCTCTGCCGCGACGGCGCCTCCTCTCGTGCTTTAGAGCCCAGTTGAAACTGCATCTTGAAGAGGTGGAGAAGAACAGGGCGTGTTGTCTGGATAATACATTGGTTGTATGCTAGATGAAGACTTGCAACCGGTCGAAGCGTGCCTCGCTCTTTTATGCGCATGTCGGGCGGTAGCTCGTCATGCCAAGCTCGAAGTTGCTTCAAGATGTCGTGCACTTGATGGATATAGAGACCGTTGGTGGCTTTCGGAATGCCGTAGATATGCGTCACTAACAAAAGATCAAAGTCAGAATGCATAGCTGGAAGCCCTGGTTGAGAGAGTGAAGGAGAGCTTACGGATGTTTCCGATAATTCGTGCGAGCTTAATGTTGATGACGAGGTTTTGAGGGTCAAGAAACTCTTCCATCTCCTCCTGTGTCAAACCGTCCATGCTCGGCATCTCAACGTCAATGTCCTCATCTCTAACGGTGATGGGCTGCCCGAGCTTCGAGGCGGAGAATCGATCAAAGAAGTACAGAACCCACCACGTCCGCCGTCGGCTCTCTCTTTCGACGGGCGTTAGTGTGGTGTGTCTCGAGGCTGATCTATGCATTCCTAGGCTTTGGGCAAGCCTTGTAGCAATTCCACTGTAGCAGTATGCGGTTCGGATGCGGCCTAGGATGTTGGATGCCCATGCCTATTGACCTCTTAGCCTGGTGTCACGTCTGGGAAGATGGGAAGGTTTCCTCACCAAGAGTGTCAGAACCTCCACTTGCATTAATGAAGGCTCTTCATAGTAGTCTTGGTTTTCTTGCAACAAATTGACCGCCCTTACATAGTAGTTTGTTCCAGGAACTCGATTGTTGTCCCCAACACCTCTTCTATGCGTGTAGATTTCGCCCAAGGCCATAAGGGCGTAGAACTTGCACAGCCATAGCGTTGATGGCATTAGTTCTCTCCGATAAACTGCATCAATCTCCCTCATGAACGTGACCTCGAGGAAAAGCGGGTGGTAGTTTCCTATGAAGCGCCGAGCAACATTCAAGAGTAGCTTCACATGCATTCGCTCAGGAAACTCTGGGCCTTGATCTACTAGCAGGCGGCCATATGTACTGAGACGATGGTAATTGGATAACCCCGCCGTGGATGGAGTGTACGTGTCGTCGAGGCATGATAGGAGTCGGTTGCTGAAAGCAGCGCACGATGCTTCGCCGATAAATCCGGGCTCTGAGGAATGTTCATGAACGGGCTTTTCCGGTTGTTTGTCGAAGAGGGGATTGAACAGATTGCTCTCCTCTTTTGAAAGCGGCGGAGGTTCAAATTCGTCTTCGTTGTTGTCGAGCGAAGTGAGGTTTTGTTCGCTCTCTGGCGTTGGATTTTGCGTTACGATGGCCCTTAGACGCTTGCTGTCCGCTTCAAGCTTCTTGAGATAGCTGAATTCAGTTTATTCAGATAGGTCTTTGGTCAGAGAGATCCTTCAGGGACACGCACCTCTCGGACACTGGAATATTTCGCTCCTTGGAGGGGAATTCGCATTCATCAGCCCTGTCCGTGGCCACGCATGACCGACACGGCTTGTTCCCTGAGCACTTGATCTTTTGCGAATGGCATCTATGACAGCTGTTCTCATGCCTTGTTAGAGATGATGTTCAAAGACTAACAGGCTTGAGATGGTCCAAGTGCTCACGCTGCCAAAAGCCTCCTTGGGCGCCTCGTGCCCTGGACGCTCATTCTAGATGTGACGCGACTCGAGTGGATTTCTTCTTCTCCCCGGTAAACTCTTGAGTAACAGATCGATCTCGGTCGCCTGGAGAATGCGGGCCTAAAGCAATTCTGGGGTCCGGGGTAATCGAGCTGAGTTGCCGGTTGAAGTTCTGGAGATGCCGAAGAGTGAGTGGAGACGGCCGGCAAATATCACGTTACCGGGAAGATCCTTCGGCATCTTCTACTTTGCCGACGTATGTGAGCACTTGGGCCGACCAATACCGTCCTCAGCCTCCAGTATTGGAGCTTCAATACCGCCCACAGAGCTCTGATATAATACAACATCATGTCGTGCATGGGTCAAATCACGTCGGCATCTCATCCCAATCATCTTCCTCTACCTTCAATCCTTCACCTTTTTTCTCGCCTCTATCCGCATCTTTCATAGCCTTCTTCATAATGGCATCCCAGGGCATCCGCATCGCCATTGATCGAGGTGGAACATTCACAGATGCCTGGGCAGAGGTTCCTGGACAAAATCAACACATCGTCTTCAAGATTCTATCAGTTTGTCCCGACGAATACGACGATGCTCCAACAGAATGCATCAGACAGATCCTCGAGACCGCCCTGGAAACCTCGATACCAAAGGGGTCAGTATTAGACCTAGAGCCCATTGAGTCCATTCGCATGGGGACCACAGTCGCGACCAACGCCCTTTTGGAGCGAAAAGGAGATCGAGTAGCCTTTCTAGCGACTAAGGGCTTCCGAGATATCCTTCTCATTGGAAACCAGACCAGACCCGATCTATTTGATCTCTCCGTTCGTCGGTTAGAGCAGCTCTATGAGACAGTAGTCGAGGTAGATGAGCGCATCACCATCGAGGGTGCTAGTGAAGCCCCCCAGAATGGACCTATTGACGTTGCATCAGATCCTTCACTGGTTCTGGGTCAGACCGGCGACGTTGTGAGGATCATGAAAAAGCCGGACCTTGCCGCTGTTCGGGCTGATCTTGAGAACCTCGAAGCCCAAGGCTTCAAGAACATTGCCATCGGCTTCATGCACTCCTATACATATCCCGACCACGAGCTCCAAGTCAAGAACCTTGCTGAGGAGATGGGCTTCAAGGTCTCCGCTTCGTCTGTCCTTCAGTCCATGGCCAAGTTCGTGCCTCGAAGTCAATCGGCCGTCGCGGATGCTTATCTCACCCCCATGACTTTTGCCTACCTTGACGGCTTCCGCAAGAACTTCAAGGGTCAGCTGGAAGACGAGAGTGCGAACAAGCTTCTCATTTGCCAATCGGATGGTGGCTTGACGACCTGGTCAAAATTCACCGGCTTGAGAGGTGTTTTGAGTGGGCCTGCTGGAGGCGTTGTCGGTCTGTCGAGGACATGCTATGATGATGCCGACGGCACGCCTGTACTGGGGTTTGACATGGTATGTAACATGCGGTTCATTATTTATCTACATTTCTCTAACAACTACTACGCAGGGCGGTACGAGCACAGACGTAGCCAGATACTCTGGTGCCCTGGAGCACATCTTTGAAAACACCATAGCCGAGGTCACTATTCAAACTCCTCAGCTGGACATCAACACTGTTGCTGCTGGCGGCGGCTCCATTCTGTCTTGGGAGAGTGGCCTTCTCAAGGTTGGCCCAAGCAGCGCCGGCGCTGATCCCGGACCTGCATGCTACGGAAAGGGTGGTCCCTTGACTGTCACGGACGCCAACTTCCTCCTCGGTAGAATCATCCCCGACTTCTTCCCTCGGAGGTTGGATCTAGACATTGTCAAGGAGAAGTTTGCTGCCTTGACCGACATTGTCAACATGGAAAAGGACGGCGGCGAGCCGTTTACGCCAGAGACACTGGCCCTTGGCTTCCTCGCCATTGCGAATGCTACCATGACTCGACCCATACGGACACTCAGCGAGGGCCGCGGCTACGGAGCGGCGAGCCACAACCTGGGATCCTTCGGCGGTGCTGGTGGCCAACACGCAGTCTTCATTGCACGCGACCTCGGCATCAAGCGGGCCATTATCCCCTGCTACTCGAGTATCCTGTCCGCTTACGGAATGGCCTTGGCCGACGTTGTGGTCGAGAACCAAGAGCCTGCTTCCATTACCTTCTCCGACCAGGTTGTGCCTGAGGTCGAGGCCCGCCTTGAATCGCTGTCGTCTCGGGGCGCCAAGGGTCTAGAAGCGCAGGGCTTCGACGCAAAGTCCACTGAGCATGAATGCTTCCTGAACATGAGGTATCAGGGAAGTGATACATCCCTGATGATCCCTGTGTCTGAAAATGTACAAGATGCCGGTCTCGCTTTTACAGCCAGACATACTCAGGAGTTTGGTTTCTCGCAGTCCCGCAATATCTTGATCGACGATGTCCGTGTTCGGAGTGTGGGCAAGTCCCGTGTCCTCAACATCTCGAGCCCATTCGAAGAGCTCAAGAAGTATTACTCGGATGGTCTAACTCCCGTACCGACTCCGATATTCTTGCGGGAACTCTTCTTTGAGAAGCATGGCTGGACGCCGACGCCCGTATACGAGCTCAAATCCGCCAGCCCTGGTGTGCACATCGCCGGCCCTGCCATGATCATTGATAAAACCCAGACTATCGTTGTCGATCATTTGAGCAAGGCCGTCATCCTTCCCGAGCATGTCATTCTCGAGGTCGACAAGGCCGACCAGCAGAGCGTTGCCACTGAGACTGTCGACCCCGTGCAGCTCAGCGTCTTTGGTCACCGGTTCATGACAGTAGCGGAGCAAATGGGACACACGATGGAAAAGACATCCATTTCGGTCAATATCAAGGAGCGACTAGATTACTCATGCGCTGTCTTCTCTGCCGACGGAGGCCTCGTCGCCAATGCCCCTCACGTTCCCAGTCACCTCGGCTCCATGAGCACCGCCATCGCGTACCAAGCGCAGAGATACAAGCCTGGTGAGCTGAAGCCGGGCGATGTTATCATCAGCAACCACCCGCAGGCAGGCGGTACGCATCTGCCCGATATCACAACGATTACCCCAGTTTTCGATGACGAAGAGAACCCCAAGGACATCATATTCTTCGTAGCCAACCGCGGTCACCATGCAGATATCGGTGGCATTGTACCCGGTTCGATGCCGCCAAACTCTACTGAGCTGTGGCAAGAAGGTGCTGCCATCGAGTCGTTCAAGATGATCAAGGAGGGCGTGTTTGACGAGGCTGGGCTCATCAAGCACCTCTACGATGACCCAGCATCATACCCTGGCTGCAGTGGTACACGTACTCTGACCGAGAATATTGCCGACTTGAAGGCCGCCGTCGCTTCAAACCAGAAGGGTATTGAGCTAATTCGGGCTTTGATCGACGAGTTCACCTGGCCCGTGGTACAGCTCTATATGCATGCCATCCAGGACAACGCCGCTCAATCGGTGCGAGATCTGTTGAAACGCTTTGCGGTAAAATACGAGGGTGGTGTCCTCGAGGCGACCGAGTACAATGACGATGGCATCCCATTCAAGCTCAAGGTGACCATCGACAAGGACAGAGGCGAAGCCGTGTTTGATTTCACCGGAACTGGTCCGGAGCACTCTGGCAACCTCAATGCTCCTCCGACTTGCTCGTACTCGGTTATTATGGTATGAAATGAGTGCATTCACTTTCGAACTGCCGGCGACTAACTCGCGTCTAATAGTACTGCCTAAGATCCATGATTTCAACAGATATTCCCCTCAACCAGGGCTGTCTGAAGCCCATCAAGGTCGTATGTCCGGACAACACCATTCTGTCGCCCTCGCCGACCGCGGCGACAGTCGGATGCACGACAGAAACGTCTCAAAAGGTGGCTGACCTGGTCCTCCGCGCATTCAATGCTGCAGCCGCCTCCCAGGGCACAATGAACAACCTGAGCTTCGGCTGCGGGGGCTCCGACCCAGTTACGGGCCTTGTCACCAAGGGCTTCGGGTACTATGAGACGATATGTGGTGGCGCTGGAGCCGGTGAGGGCTGGCACGGAGCGAGCGCTGTCCACACGCATATGACCAATACGCGCATCACGGACCCAGAGATTCTCGAGAAGCGGTATCCAGTCATCCTTCATGAGTTCTCTGTCCGCAAGGGGAGCGGCGGTGCCGGCCTATGGCGCGGCGGCGATGGATGCATCCGCGATATTGAGTTCCGCATGCCACTTCAAGTTTCCGTCCTTACGGATCGAAGAGTCACGGCGCCATACGGCCTTGAAGGCGGGGAGGATGGTCAGCGAGGCCAGAATATCTGGGTTCGCAGGGACCCCATTACGGGGGCCACAAGGCGCGTATCGCTGGGCCCGCGGAAGACGTCGCATTTCGGGGCCGGAGATCGTGTCATCATCTTGACACCTGGAGGAGGAGGTTATGGAGTTGATCCTTCGAATAGTAGTAGCAAAACGCCGCAACGTTTGACGACTGGCTTGGAGGTCAAGCAGCGAGACTCGAGGTCCTTGTTGACAAACGGGTCGTTGGGGGTGAGGAACAGCATTGCGACGGGGAACTAGATAAGTTGGGGAGATACGGGGGTGATTCATATCAATCATTCGATGGATTCATTCTGGTAAATTGATCGGACTTGAATGAGTAAATCGAAGATTTCAAATATCCCAAAGCCACTAGACTTCATCGACCAAGCGAGACCAATTCTGCACTTCTCATAACTCATCCTCGTGTGCTTCCCAAACCTAAGGGACTTAGCTAGCTAAACACCGAAGTCATCAGATTTCAAGAGTTCAAGGATTCGACCTCAAGAACTCCGAGGCCCTGATTACGGCTGTTGTTAGAGACCTAGAGCTTAGCAGTGGGCAAAAAGGACATGCCAAACGCCAACTTCTCTTGGCTAGATGATTCCTATGTCTCTCGGAAGCTAGGCCTTGTGACTCAGCTATGTTGGACTATCACTCACTTACCAGTTTATTACAGCCTAAACACCAATTTATTTCTCGGCGCCATTGGGTGACAAGTCGGCTATACCTCAGCTTTGCAGTTAGAAGCGCCTAGATCTGGATCCTGGCTCGTTCAAGTTGGTTATTTAACTACGATAGTATTTATAGACGAAACTAACAACGCACTCATTTAGCTATAGCGCCATATCTATGGGGCCTAACCTATTGGGACTCGTATTGCCAACAATGCCGATCACCTAATGTATAGCTGCTTTTGCGACTTCACGCTAGTTTAGGTCGTAGATAAATTGGGTGGATATAGCGAGCCCTACTCCGTAGTGTCCTCTGGCTTCGCAGGCGTTTCACTTCGGAAATATAGGCCGTGAGATATGCTACAGCTATTAGCCCAGAGAGCAAACACCAAGAAAGGGTCGAAAGGCAATGCGAGGGCAGTGATCTGCCGAAGATTTAGGCACACGGCCATCCAGCTGACTGTAGATATGGCGCAGGTTCCTCATATACTCCCAATTTGTGATCTAAACTTTGATATCCTTGGACAGTTTAAGTGTGCCCGTGGAGGACGCCATGTGGAACTAAATCAGTTCTAACCAAAGTCATTAAAATTTATTTCTTTGGCCGAGTTGCAGCTTGTTGCTATATAATTTCACAGTCGAAATGGACGCGTTTATACCAGAACGTTGCCTAAAGAATATGAGTCCGTACGAGCTCTTATACGCCACTTTCTCTGCTGGCCGAGTTAATCAGCCGTGGAAACTCTTTCATTGGCCCTAGGCTACAAGAGTGACTAACGGAGCCTTCCGAAGCTAAAAGAAAGGTTCTATGAGATACAGAACCAAGCTAGGCGGAGTTGGATACACGCAACCAGGGAGAGTAGAGTTGGTATGGTGGTATCCAGGCACAGAGGGACGCATGACAATAACGCCAAAACAGAAGCGCTGAAACGCTTGAGCGAGCAGGCCATAGTATCAGGAAGGCCATAGTATCAGGCAGCCCATCACTTACCATGGGTTGGAAGTCTTTTACGGCAGAATACGAAAGATTTCATGGTCTAATATGGGTTACCCTTTTAAACAGTGCCGCATAGGTACCAATAAATAGCATCGTACTCAAGCATACTCAACCCTTTTCGGTTGTCAGTCAAATTGCATCAAGCACATCCCATGTCCTTGCGCATTGATCAAGATCCCTGCCGAACGCTTCAATCCGATAGCGCCCACTCGGCAAGCCCGGCCATGCTCCTAAATAACCATCTGCCGGGAAACGCACGGTACATGTATCCTTGCAGCTCCAGCTGGAGGAGGGGCTGCCGAGAAGACCCTTGATGCAGTGTTAGCTACTCAGCCATCTCGGCCGCGCAATCACCAGCCTCGGAGTGGGGTTCCCAAGCCTCGCGCTGGAGCCCGTAATCTACCAAGAGACCGTCTACGCTGCCCGTCTTGGCAGTTATTCGCAGGCTCGTAAAGAGCTTGCGGACGTGCCGCATACCCGATCTGAGATCTCTCCAAACGTCCTTCTTATACAACCGTGCCCCTTCCAGCCGCAGATGAAGCTGCCGTGGATAGTCCCATTCAGGCATTTCCAGTAGAGTTGCAGTGCCAAGCCGCGGTTAACTCGGCGCCCTTTACGGGTCGGTCGGTCCATGCTGCGCCAAGGTCGACAGCCAAGATACAGCTCATCAGAGGGCTCCTGTCTGCGCCCCCTTGCTTGTCACTTGTACCGAGAGACGAGAATGGGATACCTATATCTAGCCGTCCTTTCTCGAACCCCTCTTGATCCGAAAAGCACCGCCTTCACGTCACCTCATCTCTCACCATGTCAGCCCCATACGACCCGAACCAAGGGTAGATAGCCACCCTAGAGCACAGGGTTGATACAGCTGCTAACATTTCATCAGCCACTATCCCCCTCCTCAGGGCTACCCTCAGCAGGGCTATCCTCCTCCGGGTCAGGGCTACCCGCCCCCGCAGCAGCAGGTAGGTCGACGCCAAAGCGGTCCCCTATTAAGCCAGCCAGCTGACAAAAGACCAGATGCAATATGAGCAGGCCCCCCCGCCAAAGGAAGAGAAGAGCCACGGCTGTCTATATACATGGTGGGTTCCTCTCTCCCGAGATAATTGTTCACACTAACATAAGCATCTCAGTCTCGCCACGCTCTGCTGCTGCTGGCTCTGCGGCGAGACGTGCGAATGCTGTCTTGACTGCTGCTGCTGCGACTGTTGTTAATTGATTTGGTAACACAAGCTTAGCGTTGTATTTAAGCGCCGGGAGGGTTTCCTTTGTGACACTTGGGAACTCGGGCAATGTATTTCGGACATTCAAGACCAGGGCATGGAACTTGTTCAGCAGGTAGCGAGTCAACCTGTGTAAATACCATGAGTCGCCCGACAGTAACCCAAAGTCATTTGCATGTTCCGACCATATCTCGTAGATATACACTCGCCCCCAACCCTACACGAATCCCGGCGGTCCTCCGACTCTACACGCCCGGCAGTTGGCATTGGTCACGCACTGGAAGTACCTGCGTCTGTGAGCCTCTGAACTGAGATGCATTAGACATGGGTGCCTTACTCGTCGCTCTCTTTGTCTTTGACTTTGGAGCAATCGCAGTAAACAGGGCAAGTCGGCGTGGGACTGGGCGATGAAGATGTTGACGTGAGCCCAGGTTCTCTGCATGGGCGGCAGTTTGGATTTGTGACGCATTGGAAGTATCTGGCTAGGTTAGCCAGGTCTATACATCTCATCGCGACGTGTTATAGGCTTCGCTAGGCATCTGTGACGCCCGAGACGGATGCGTAGCAGGCAAGAATACTCACTTCTCACTCTCCTTGTCCTTGATCCCCGAGCAGTCGCACTCTGCCGGGCAGTGACCCTTGCTTGCCGTAGTAGTAGCAGGTTCATTGACGACAATTATCCTGACCAAGCCCGCGGAGACTGTCTCTGTGTAGGTGCCTGCCGGCATTGTGCGGTAGTCAATTGCTGATGTAGTCGCCAGGACAGCCCAGTCCGTAACCGCGTCTTCGTCAACCGCGATCTCTCTAGGCAGCTTTGCCACAGCTTTCGGCTGAGGGTTTCTGCCATTGTTTGGAGCGGCTCGTGAGAGAGTCGCAAGGATGACGAGTGTTGCAAGGCGGCGAAGACAATGCATGTTGCAAAATGGCTCAAGAGGCAGAGTAGCTACGCTTGAGGCTGAAAGGCATTCGCCAAAGCTTAGAGCTGGTCCAATGTTTCCTGGGTATTGGCTATCCAGTCGTCTGGCTCTGGGTTTATGTAGTTGCCATTCCTGGTCAGTTGATCTCACACAAACCGCCGTCATTCAGCTGTTCCCTTCTACTCTGCACACACGATCTTGCGGAACAAAGGCGAGCTTGTGGGCAATCAGTCCTACATCCGCTACCGCTGTTAGTTGGGTTCGTGGTCGCCGGATCAAGGAAGGGCTGTTGGTCGCTGGGCAACCCCGAGATGGTATCACCTATTGGGCATCAGGAGGTTGATGCTATCAACCTGTGAGAGCACGTGAAAAGCCCTCTACCTGTGCCAATAACAATCCGTAATGCTGCGGTAGCTAGGAGAAGCAAACAGCTCAAAGCATGCCAGGGCCCCGAGCGAGAGGTCACACAGGCCAAGTACACCATGCTCCAAGGAAAGCATCATCACAAGGTATCGCAGAGGCCATAATCGCTGAAGCAATCGACGCTGGCATGGCAGAGTATCGTCCACATGCTCTGCTTCACATAGCCCGGGCTGAATCTGTCTTGGGCCTGCATCATCTGGCATTCTGCATGGTGGCCGAACTCCTGGACACGTCCGACAAGCTCGCCAATATCCTGTCACTCACACCCTGCACGACAGATAGGGCCAGCTGGTTTGTACGACCTCGCCGCGCGTCCTCAGGCCCTGCCCGTACAACGTGGTAGGCATCGAAACTGGCAACGAACAGCAGTCATTGCTCTGGTAACCACGGCCTCCATCAAGGAACCGATTCTTCAGGATCAGAGGACGGAGGAGAGGCGCAGAAACTGTCCAAGAAGGCGATAGTTGCGATTGGGCTTCATGACAAGGACAGCGCAAATGTCTCAGTCCCAAGCGACCGCGGCCGAGAGAGTGCGTGTGAGTGAAACGGGCCTGCTCACCGTCACAGCAGGCCAAGCGAAGGAATAGACGAGCCGCCATTGGAACCAGAAGGTTTGTGTTATAACAATTAAGGCATTAAGGTATATACTCTATTCGTATCCAAAACTATTCCGCCTTGGCCGTCCCATTCGGTCCAGGAGCACTCCGTTGTCTCCGCAACACCAGACGCTTTGCCCGCGCCAGGCCGCTATAGAACCGAGCATCGACATCGACACCCCATGCTTCCAGCACCGAAAGAACTCCGTACAATGCGATCCATAATAGTACAAGAAAGTCCGCAATGTGGACGAACCACCAGAAGTGCTGGGAACCCAGCGGGCACGTGGCGTACTCAAACTGCCACTCCCAGGTGTCCTGGTCGAACCAGAGGCTCAGGAGACCGGCGTTGCCGCCAAAGTCACCCATCATGCTCCGCACGGTGATCTCGCGTCGTCCAGGGATGCCCTCGCTTCCGGGGATCTTCTGCTCCTCGGCGTCTGCCCAGCGAGCGACCTGCCAGTGTCGTTCTGACGGGTCTGTGCCGTTCGTCTGGTTGATGTAGTGGTACGTGTCACAGCCTGCGTGGTCGTGACCGTTGAGCATCAGACCAGCACGGCCATATCCACCGCCAGCAGCGTTTTCTTTTGCGCTCATGCCCCACATGCCCTCGAGAAAGCCTCGGCTGGCATCAACACTGAGCTGGTTCTGCTCCTTCAGACCTCCCCCGTCCGCCTCGGTGTGAAAGTCGAAGAAGGGCGAATCAACGCAGACTCCCGCAGGCTTGTAAAGAGGGATGTGCGTGAGAATGAGGGTGAAGTGTCCCTTGTAGCCGACGGGACCTGCGGACCCAATGACATCGTTGATGAAGCCATATGTAGCATCCTGAAGGGGGCCCGACTTGGCGGGAGTATCCAAGTTCATATCGTTGACGGCGACAATTCGAAGTTCTGGCATGACGCGGTCCGAGTCGGGGTTGGCGGCGGAATACAAAGAAGCCCTCTTCTCAGGATCCGTGATGGGGAGCTCGAAGCGGAGCTCATAGTTGGCCTTTCCAAAGACTCGTTCGAAGCGCTCCAGACGTTCCTCGGTCAAATCTCCAGCGTATCCAATGTCATGGTTTCCGGCCACGTTCAACATCCTTTTCTTCCACACCTTTTCTTCCTCGCTGCCATCCAATAATCCTGACAATGTATAATCGCTGCTCGGGTACCGCGCCAGGTCGTCCGGAAGCCTCTCGGTGCCTGGGAACGTTCGGTTCCAGAACCGTCGGCCTCGCTTCTCGAACTCGGCATCGTCGATCCACTGGCTGCCGACAAGATCTCCGAGGACAGAGATATGCGTTGGATCGGACCACCAGCTGACTTGGCGATAGATGTGAGCCAGGTAAAAGTCGTTTCCCCACAGATCGAACCGCTTGCGCTGCGACTCGATGAAATAGGGTACGTCTTCCATGAACAGATCGACTATGTCATGTATCGTCTGTCGGACTCGCTCTCGGAAGCACCAATGATTCGTCTGAAATGTCACATGCCTGTAAATTGACTTGATATGAGGAAAAGTGCCCAGGTAATTTGTGATAATCGAAGTGTCGCCCTCCAGCTGGGGATCGCCGAGCGCAAGCAGTCGAAAGGGGGCCAGCTTGGCATGGTCATCGGCTGAAGGTTTCGACGGCCAGTGAAACTTCTTTGTCAATTCAAATGCCTCCTGGCTATCTTTCGACGCGACGGGAAAAGCGCATCCCTGGATGACGGGGAATAGGTACAAGTAGATGGTGATTGCTACCGCCAGCGGCACCAGGAGGCCCAGGCCATGGCGGAGAAAGGCCACGACGATCATGTAGCCGACCTCATGCGCGAGCCACGTTGGAGATGGTTTGGCAAAGGCAACGAGGCGTTGATGGCGACGGCGCAAAGACGGAGACCAAGAAAGGGGAGAAGGGATACTCAGGGCACTTCAAGAAGAGCCATGCGCGGGTGATATATTTACGACACGTGAAACTGTCCTGGCTTAGTCAGACGGCCTCCCCTAACCGCATCCCCCTTTTTTCAGGGCGGCGGCACAGGGAGGCATTTATTTGCTCAAGCGAGTCATGCGAGGGTGGAATATTTGAAGAGAGATGGGAAATCGCCCTTTTTTCGGTTTGTGGAATTGGAAGCCATTCTCTCGCTTTTGGTCAGGGAAGTCTGTACATGCTCTATGTCTTTGTCTAGGTACCAAACGACTTCGACCTTAGGCTCAGCAGTACCTTATGCGCCAGCCTTTTATCTCATACGACCCGACGTTCCAATCAAGTCTCTAACCATGATGATTGCACTCTGGTTTGGAAATGCCCTCTCAGTATTGCTCTGCAACAACGACCACCTGGAAACCTTCCAGCGATCTCGGGCTGTGTCCATCTCATTCCTCCCCCATCGAGACGGGGCAAATGTAAATCGGGGATTCCCATCCGCCATGGACAACCTCAGCAAGCGGTTGACGCTCGACCTAGTCCGCGCGTGCCGTTGATATCTCATTGTTCGTAGAGCTCCTCATCCTCCTTTGGCCACTCCACCTCGAATTCGGGCTCATCATGCTCGTCATCTACCACCGCAAACGCAATGAGGCTATTGTTCTTCAGCCCCAACTTTGTCGGCGTGCTCTCGCCACCCCCAGTCTTGAGCTTCTTCCATCCCGCAGAAGGGTCGTTGGATTGAATCAGTGCGCCATAGGCGAGCTTGGCGTCGTTGGAGATGACGGTCGTCTTTGGAGGCTCGATCGACGTGGTCAGTCCCCTTGGGTAACGCTCGGTCAGGAGTTGGATGAGCTCGGCAGTGACGTTGGAGAAGGGGGCGAGGGCGTCGACAAAGAGGTAGATGGTATGGATGCCGTGTTTGAAGCGCACCGAGATGTGAGCATCATCGACGTCAGCCTGCGGCGTGTTAGTCTGATGATTGATGGAATGGCGAGATAGGCCAAGTTCCCTACCATGTTGTCGATCTGCAGAGGATGAGTTACGAAAGACGTCAGAGAGTTTGAGACGTCGCCGCCTTCATCCTTGTCCCTTGTTCCCTTGAGGAGGGGCACTCCTTGCGGGCCGCGAATTGAGCTTGCGCGAGGTCACGTGGGTTCGCGTAGAGAAGAAAGATGCCTGCTTTGCTTGATGTTACGTAGTCACAAGAGTCACAACAGAGCCTGCCATGATTGTGCACTATGCTGGTTATCCTAGCCCTTTCGAAGACGAAGTGACTGATTGCGTGCCAATTGTTCAGGGCACATGCCGTTGCTACGTCATCTCGTCCAGGGCCTTTGACAGTGTGACAGCTGTCTTAGCGGTAAGCGCTGTCAGGCAGACTCTAGTGAGAGACTCGGAGTTCTAGAAGGGTTTATACCTTATTGTTGAACATTTTGAAGCAGTGGCCATCACGCTGAGACCCATTCCCGAGCGATGGAGTCGATAGCTCCCATCTTCTCTGCCAGAACCTGGGACCCGTGCAAATATACGGTGTAAGCGCACGTGCACACTGTCTGAAGAGCCTCTCCCCATCAGCCAGAGCAACGTCAATTTTACATGGCGACAAAGACGACATGAGGACTCCCCAGCTCGACCAGCATTTGTTACAAAGCTCAGCCCCTCAATCCGACCGCGTGCAATTGCTGGGTCCCTACCAGCAGAAACAATCACCGCCGGGATCGCCAACTCCGGGCCTCTACACCCCGTGACCAACGAGTCCAAGGCCCACCGAAAATCAGCAGCCTCCAACACGAGCCTCGTTTCCGGGAACAGGTCAGCAACGCCAACTATGGCCGCATCCGCTGCGTCTCCAGGGCCTGGCCGCTCTCCCTCTGCCGCCGCGATACCCTCTGATCTGCCTTCTCCGTCAGCCTTCCCGCAGGATGCCTTTCCTCGCCTCTCGGTCCCAACGCCGTCACGGCTGATGCTGGGGACGATATCGTCGACTCTTCTTGGATTCTCCTTAGGGGCCACGCAGGGTGGGCAGATGGCGCAGCTGCGGTTCCGGGCCGAGCACGCCCACAAGATGCCAGATACCACGACGGGGTGGTATTTCTACCACAAGAGCAAGAATTACCACGCCATGCAGGGCGGCATACGCGAGGGCTTCCACATGGGGCTCAAGACGGGCATCTGGAGCTTGATGGCCCTGTCGCTGGAAAGCACGGTCGATCGATATCGCGGGGCGAGCGACATGTTTTCCACGACAATATCGACGCTGACCGTGGCTGGCGCGTTTTCCCTTTGGCGTAAGTGGTCAATTCCTCGTTATCCCTTCAACCCCCCTCTCAAAGCTCGGTGCATAGACGAGCGGGATTGCACTTTGCTCACAGAAATCCTATATGGGGAGTCTGAATATGGGGCGCATGGACTGGACGCCCTCGTGCGTCGTGGAGCATGGAAAGCGACGGATAGATATTGCAATGCGGTGGACCATCAGCTAACAACCGCCGATGCTCGGCATCGCGTCTAGATCGCCTGTCATTCACAACGGCCGCCCGAACCGCAAGATACGGGCTTCTGTTTGGGCTCGTCTACGGTGGTATCCAGGACCTCGTGGGCTTAGCCCGAGGCAGACCGATCGGATATGTCGAGTTTCTGCGGCGCCGCGCTGGACGGTCTGCTCCGTCCCACCGCGACGACCAGGGCAGCCAACCAGCATCGTGAACCCGGCGGCCCGGACTTGGACTTGAAAGGACTGGGGAATCTTGGGAGGCTTGGGGGGGAGCGAGACCAGCCATTGCCGGGGTGGAGCCCGGCCATATCTGGGTGGGCGCCCTCTCCCGTGACCGGACGGCCAGCGGCTTTACGCGGTCTTCTATGGAGCATGTCATCGAACGGGGACGATGAGCAATCGATGGCTCCATCGAACTTTCTTCTTCTTCGACTGACTAGCCCGGTCCAGGCCAAGATAGCAGAGCCCCATCGTCTCGGCATAAGCCCTTGAGCCTCGCCTTATCTGCCGGCCGAGAGCATCCACTCAACACTCAACACTTCACCACTCAGCGGCCCTGGATGCTAAGACAATGGTATCACAGCGTCTGTGTCTTTACGCAGAGCGTGTAACGTACGTACCCGTCTGGGCTTAGCAGTTCCCAAAAAAACAACAGAAATGCATCTGCCAGGTTCCCCACAACGTACCCCGACTCTCAGTGTCACCAATTACATAACAATTGCTGTCTATCACGGCCTGTTGCGGCATCGGCACCTCACCACGTCTCGTGCGTCTCCAAGCAAGCGTGCTCGCATTCACTTTGTCCCGGCGCTTCCCGCCCAATCAGCACCCGTCAATTCGCTTCACCTTGGACGCCCCTCGGGACCTACCCCCCCACGCAACGGCTAGGTTCGGCCTTCACACCAGACCCTCCCTTGCGCTATTGCATAGCTCGCCTCGCCACGTGATGACTGATACGCTCCGTTTGCGCTGAAGTCATCGTGGGTTGGCCACGGGATCCTCCTCCGTCCTGGTACCTGGGGCTTTCTGTGTCTCGGCCCTCTACACACGGGCCGGTTCGGAGACCAGGGGAAACTGACTAGTCTAGGTCAATGCGATGCTGGATATCAGAGGCAATTGCTTGGAATGGGGAATGGCACTCGGTGATGGCTAGATATGGCTGGAGATAGCGCCACCTCTCTCGCACGCCCCAGGTACGGGCCATAGATATAAGGTCTACCACCCGTTGCCCTCGCACACTCTGACGTGAGGTTTGAAAAGGTTAAACTGAACTTATCTTGCACTAACTCTCTGTTATCTGGGGCCCAATCCTGCCAACCACTTCTTGAGGATCCATCGGTACCTTTATATACCACCGCCTCGTCACCACGCATCGTCGTAAACAAACACCACCCCAAACACTCGCAGTCTTCTGGACGCATTCTCTGGATCCCCCCAACTCGATCCATCCCCATCTACACCACACCTAGCAACCTCACCACAATCACAACACCCCACCATATAATGAGCTTGGCCCTTCGGCGAGGGACGTGCCAGCCCCTCCGCTGGGCGGCGTCATCCTCCAACACCGCCATCGCCATTCGACCATGCATCGCCATCACCAAGACCAGCGTGGCCGCCCGCCGTCACATCCACTCCTCTGAGCGGCGCACCTCCACCATCGTCCAGCAACACCCCATCCCCAGCCCGATCCCTCCCCCCGTCGGCACCGGTCGCGCGCCCCTCTCCGTTCTGCCCTTGATCATGATCCTGCGCTCCCTGGCCACCATGACCGTGTCGTCGTCGCCCATGCTTCTGCCTCCCTCACTGCGCATCATGGGCGTGCTGGCAAACACCACCAACTCCATCCTCAACCCGGACACGAACCCGCTTCTCCGATTCTTCCTCAAGAAGACCTTCTATGCTCAGTTCTGCGCCGGCGAGAACTCGGCCGAGGTCAAAGAGACCATTACCGGGCTCAAGAATATCGGCTTCACCGGTGTCATTCTGAACTATGCCAAGGAGGTCGTTCTCACCGACGACCAGGCCAAGTCGCTCAAGGATGGTGCCAAGGAGACCGATGAGTGCATCCAGAACGAGATTCTGCCCTGGGCCCGAGGTACTCTGGAGACTGTCCGACTGGCCGAGCCCGGTGACTTTGTCGCCCTCAAGTTCACTGGCGCCGGTACCATTGCTCTGTATCAGCTCAAGGGTCGTCTCCCTCCCAGCCCCGCCTTGTACAAGTCCATCGATTCCATCTGCCAGCTTGCCCACGAGCGTGGTGTTCGCCTCCTCTTCGACGCTGAGCAGGACATGCTCCAGGACGGCATTGACGACTGGACTCTTGAATTCACCCGCAAGTACAACAAGGGTCTCGGCGAGGCCGTCATCTTTGGCACATACCAGGCCTACAAGAAGAACTGTCCCGAGGTGCTGTCCCGACATCTCGCCCTCGCTCAGGTTGAGAACTTTGCCCTTGGTGTCAAGCTGGTTCGTGGCGCTTATCTGAACTCTGACCCCCGTGAGCTCTTCCACGACACCAAGGAGGACACCGACGTTTGCTACGACTCTCTTGCTGCCAGCGTGCTTACTCGCCAGTGGAATATCGATGTCAAGGGCGAGGGCGAGTACCCCGCTACCAGTCTCGTCATTGCCTCGCACAATGCCGAGTCAGTTCGTCGAAGCCGTGCCATCATGGAGGCCGGACGCGCCAAGTCAGATATTGCGTTTGCCCAGCTCCAGGGCATGGCTGATGAGGTCAGCTGTGAGCTGGTCGAGGCCGGCCAGTCGGACAAGGCCAAGGTCCTGCCCGCTTACAAGTACCTCGTCTGGGGAACTACTGGCGAGTGCATGAAGTACCTGCTTCGACGAGCGCACGAGAACAAGGACGCTGTGCAGCGCACCAAGGGTAGCCGGGACGCTCTGTGGGCAGAGCTGGTCCGGCGATGCAAGAGCGTGGTCGGTTTGGCGTAAAAATTTAAAGGGAAAAAGGAAAGGGGAAAGGGGGAAAGGGGAAAATCTTGATATCATGCTTCTTGTTCTTTTGTTTTGCATCATGGGTAGCGATTAGGAGTTCTGGGGGCGCTTAGGGTCTCAATGCTTGAGATAGACAAAGCATAGATGAAGATATGACTTACGTTTTAAATTTTTCCCTTGGCGACAAGAATTCAAACTTGTGGATGCATGATTCAAACTCCACGGAGGGCCATAGCACCGATAATGAGCGACTCCATCTCCCTCTTCCTGGCCTCGTCATCCTGGATATCATCGAGCCACTTGAGGCCATTCAGCTTGTAGTACTTGCGCACCTTGGGTACGTCAGTTGTGGTAGCGATCTGCTCGTCTGTAATGGGCAATGCTTCTCCCTCAACATTGGCCCTGAGATGACCCCAGAGCTGGTCGTAGGTGAGGGGCTGGGCACCATCGTCTGATGGGAAAGTGACCTTGACCACGATAAGGTCCTTAGTTGAGGGCGAAATGCCATATCGGCGGTAGGCATCGGCAATCTGGCCGTCACGGATCAGCTTCGGGCAGACACTCGGTGATGGACGAGGGCCACGGTACGTTATTGGAGGAGCTCATGGAGCAGACGATTTCAGAGTGAACATTCGGGGTCCTGAGAGCGCCATTCACGGCCGCGGACGTAGCCTTGAAAATGGCGGATAATAATTGAACCCGGGAGATGACCTGATTGAAGACTTGCCATCAGTGAGGTGCTCCGGTGCCAAGTCGCGTACCCCCGACTACATGCGGGCACAGGCAGTGATCGGACCGGAACTCACCACGGAGGCATCGATAAAGGCGTACTCGAATTCGGCGTTCCGAGAAAGGAGCTGCTGGTGCAAAAAGGCCGCATTCTGTACGTGACGGAATAGGGCAACGTAGAGCTTGTATGAGTCGGGCAGGTGTTCGAGAGTCACGGCTTCGAGAGACATGGTGGGAGGCTGCTGATAGTTTGGAGCGCGCTCTTGGCGGTTCGTTTGACGGGGTCACGCGACAAAAGGTCGGTTGGACTTTTGGAGATCTTGTTGCGGTATAGCGCGGGACGTTGTCTTGGCTGTCGTTGCTGTCTCGTTGTCAATCGTCGCAAGTCGTCACAAGTCGTCGCACGAGATTCGCAGATTCATCATTCCCTTTGGTGTGGAGGGGTAAGATCCGAGATGGCGGACGGTGCGGCGGGGCATTTGTGACGTACCCGTACAGTCCGGGACATCACATGTTTCGCACTGTAAATGCACTGTCCTGCTAACACGGCCGTCTTCCTCGAGGATTCAAGGTAGACTTTGAATTATTACCACTACTACACTCAAAAACAAACTCGAATCTCACAAGAGTCACAACACGTCACGAATTTCGGCATCCCCTCGTTCCGACCACTATCAGTTGAGACATTTTACAAATCCATCTCTTTGACTTTGGACTTTTACGTCACCCGTTGGACACGCAGCCAAGTTATGAACTCATGCCATATTGTTCTACGTCGTCCTCTTGGCCTCACCACCACCATCTCCTCAGCAGACTTCCGCTACCACCGTTTACCTCTCATTATCGCCGACCCTGGGCCGGCGCCACAGACATCCATACAATGTAAGGTTGACAGATGCCTAGCGGGAGCGGAATAATCAACCGTGCAGCCAGCAAGGTACATGGCACAAGGCAAGGCACAAGGCAAGGCACCGCGCGATCGGTCGTAGGGCTGCCCTCAATGCAGAATGACATGCGCATGAATCATACTTGGCACCGTAGCAGTGCTCATCGAGGGCGACGAAGGGTTCCATTTGAGCCCATGACATGCATAGAAGTGTGACCGGGCTTACCAGAAGCAGTCTGGAAGAAGTAACAATACTGTGTCCTCGTTAATTCGGGCCACAGAAGGGAATCTGCTTGCATGGCGCCTCTTCGCTTCGTTTCGTCGAGTATGCTTATGATTACCACCTTCAGCTTCTTGAGACGGAATCCCCGGCCTCGTCTCGATTCTACGCAGAATCGTCATGCCTACCACGTACGCTTCCCAATGTCTGGATGTGGCTTGCTCAACGAAAGCTCAGCCTTCTTGGCCATCTCCCTTGCAACGCCTCGAAATATGTCCGTTGCGGCGCTGTCACAACTATCGAGAGACTCTGCCAGCGCATATTGTGGCTGCTCCCTTCGATACCGTCGTTCTTCTAGAAGGCATCTCCGTTCATCGTCTGCAACATCTCATGTCGGCGCAACATCTCATGTCGGCTAAGATATCTTCCATAGTTGGGCTCCGTGCTTTCTGACTGCTTCTTCCAAGCAAATTGCGGACTTTCCGGTGTAAGCGAGGCCGTTGAGTGATGGATTTCTCGATCGCCAACTCCGGCCATCATATGTTGGCGACGGCGTATATCTACCTATGGTGCACAGGGCTTCTGGAAGACGGATGGAGGCTGGTTCTAGACAAGACATCTAGAAGGTGTTGTGCAAGACCAGAGACCCATTACTCCAGATCTTTGCTCTTTGACAATCATATCCTCCATTGTATTGTGTCATCTCCACGGAGGAAATAGCACACGCAGCCACGGCTTGAGTCGAGACTCGGCTGCTTCTGTCTTGATCACAAGCATCTGCTGTTCCCTCCCAAGCCACTCACCCAACCCGCGGCCGGGGTTCGTCGACGCCGCCCTGCGCCTCCACTAGCACGCCGGAATTGCAGCGCCGAGCCCACTAATGCATAGCGCATTCCCCGTCCCCTGTACAGTGCCGGCAGTGCAAGAACCAGCAGCAGGGTTAGCAGGGGCTTTTAGCGGCGCGACCAGCGCCAGCGCCGGCTCCAGGTCCCTCGACTGCCAATCGAGCGAGTCCTGGGTGTCGATGATGGATGCCATTGCCCAGCGAAACCTCAGTTTCCCCATCGCCAACTTTCCGTCAACGTCGTCGTTGTTGTCGTCGCAGCCAGCATCTTTTGTCTGGCCATTCGGCGCGCCATCCTACTCTGCCCTTGCATGGGCCCCCGATAGCTACGGCTTCAACTTGAATCCTCCTCCTCTCGCTGTGAAAGCGCCTGCGACCCGGCCGAAACCGACTGGGCGGCGGCTGCGCCAGCCCGCCGCGATCTACGGTTCCACGGCCAAGGCCGCGTCCACCAAGAGCGCCAGCAACAAGAGCGCTTCATCCTCGGCTGCCTCGTCAGCGACATCCTCGCCAACTTCCTCCAGGGGCATCTCCCCGCGATCCAAGCCCAAGATGCCAGGACGCCCTCCGAAGCGACCGGCAAGCAACGGTGACGATGAGGGCACCGGCCAGACCCCGGGCAAGGTGAAGCTGCCCAGGTTAGAGCGCGGTCCCGACGACTTCTCCAGCGTCGTCAAGAACCGATTGCAGTCGTACACACGCACTGGACAGGCTTGCGACAGATGCAAGGTACATCATGGCCCCCAAGCTGCTCCCTTGGAAGCATATGCTAACCACGCCGCGCTCGCAGGTTCGCAAGATTCGATGCGACGCCCTCCCCGAGGGGTGCTCTCACTGCGCCAACCAGAACCTCGAATGTTATGTTACAGATCGCGTGACAGGGCGCACAGAGCGAAGAGGGTACATGCAGGAGCTGGAAAGGGAGAAGAACGACATGCTCTCACACATCCGCAACCTCGAGAAGCTCCTGGGCAACAGTGGCGTCGAGGTCAAGCCCTGGCAATGGACCCCTTACCCGCAATATCCTCCCGGCGTCTCCTTTGACGACATGGGCAACCCGGTTCCCGATCCAAATACGGGGGACGCATGGTCGCAGGTTGGTAGCGCATGGGTCAAGAACTACTCGGCAAAGCCCAAGTACACTCCCAGTTTCCCTCGCAGTCTCTTGGAGTCAAGGCCTCAGGACAGCCATCTTGGAGTCGGAGGCGATAGTGCCCCTCTGAGTTCCATCAAGGGAACTCGATTATCCATCCTGGGCATGACAGTCGACCTCGCCTCCTTCCAAGGCCCGGACACGGACGAGCCTCCAACCGATGCAAAGATGTCGGCGCCTTTATACAACAACTCGCCTCAGGCTTTTCTTCAGTCCATCATGAACGTCAACCCTCCAATGCAAGTGGACATGCCTTCCCGCGAAGATGCCTTCACTTATGCTGAGTGGTACTTCCTCACCTTCTCCGTCTTTCTCCCAGTTCTCCACAAGCCGACCTTTATGCAATTGGTAAGGCAGCATCTCCACGCTCCTGGTAAAACGCCCACTAACGGCCTCACAGTTGACGCGCATGTACGATGAACCTAACTTTGAGCCCTCTGTGCCCGAGCTCGTCACCGTGCACATGGTTTTTGCCACCATCTACTTCCAGTACGGTACCCGAAATTGGCAGCAGGCAGATCAGCGCACCCATCTGAATGGCTTGTCCAACAAGCACTATCATTTTGCGCTCAGCAAGTTCTTTGAGCTCCTGTGCTCGCGCAACTTGGCTTCGGTCCAGGCCATGGCCATGATTGCGAAGCATGCCAGAGCCTTCCCCAAGCCTGGTTCTGCCTCGATCATTGCCAATCTGGCCCTGCAGCGCGCGCTCGAACTGAACCTGCATAGAGAGTCGAGAAAGCCAGGCGAGGGCACCAATCTCCAGCATGAGCTGCGCAAGAGGGCATGGTGGGTCATCTTGACCGTCTACGTTGCCGTCACAGGGCGCCGTGGGCGGCCAATGCCCATTACTGTCGAGGAATTCGACGTCGGCTTCCCCGAGCCCATCGCCGATGAGCTTCTGTCCGACGAGGGTGTTGACACATCCCGCGACATTCCCTGCCCATACTGGCCGGGTATTGTCAGTTTCAAGATCATCCCCATCTACATGGAGATGTACTCCAACATCTACAGTGTCCGAAGGGACGCACAGAATTATGTCACCGTCGTGAACGCGCTGGAGATTCAGATCAAGAACTGGGAGGACGAGCTTCCTAACAACTTGAAGCTCGACCATGCTGAGCAAACTGAGCAGGATCGTATGGCCGCGTTGTACTGCAAGACATGGACGCTCGAGTTCCGGCTTTGCTTGCGCCATCCTTCCGTGGCCATGACCACCGACAAGAAGATGATGGCCGAGAACATGGCCATTTGCGAGGATATTTCACGCAAGATGCTGCACTGTCAGCTTGAGATTCAGAAGCTCAAGTGTCTCGATACGACATGGTACCAAACGTCCATGTACACGGCGGGTGTCTTTACCCTGCTTGTTGCCATGTGGGAGAGGCGCTTTGAGACGACGCCGGAGGCGATTGCCGCTCTGCGGGAGGAGATGAACGGCTGGGTCGGCATTCTTGAAGAGGTCGGCGCCTTGCTCGGTAAGTTCCATGTTCCCACCCTCGGCCCATATGTCCATATGTCAGCCCTAACGTCTGTCCAGGCTCGGGACCTAGCCTCAGTATCGAAATTGGAAACATCATCGATCGCACCATTGCTTGGATCGATCATGACATGCGCAGCAAGGACAACAAAGGGAGTCAGCCGGTCGTTACGCCAGAGATCAAGCAAGAGCAGTCTGCTCAGCCCTCTGCCTATTCATCATCTCAAGTCCAATCCGCGGGGACGAATGGGGGGAACCAAAATGAGGACCCATCGTCCAAGGCTTACTTTCAGGATTCAGGCATCAATGGCCAGACACCTTATCCTGCGCTCGCCTACAGCGAACACACGCAAAACAGCATGGCCCCGTCTGCCTACGACACTGAGGCCATGTTTTACAATACAACAGCGCAAGCTGCTGCCGCTGCGGTAGCCGCAACAGCAATTCCATCTTCGGCGACGCAAGCGAATCCACTTCTTGCTTTCACCTCGCAGTCGACGCAACAAGTGCCGTCTCAGCCTACGCCCGACATGCTATGGCAGAACCGGGGCAACACTTGGCATGACTGGACGACCGCTATTGCCGACAATCAGGATCGGTACAGCGCGTCGGCACTCTTGACACTTGGAGGCAGTACACGAGATGCCTCCACCGGCACAGGCGCTCCAGGCATCACAGCCGGCCCTTCAACGAACGATATGAACAGCATACAGCAGGGAGTCCAGTGGCCTTTAATGTTGTTTGACCACGTGGCGCCGAATGGATCTTGATTATGTTGACATTTGATGGGATCCAGCATTATTTACGCTCTCTGGAGCATTGACTGGGGCGTTTGGGTTATTGCCACACCAAGGCATTCAAATGGGACAAGGCGCCATGACATCCGGGGTTCATTCAGACGCGATATCGGCCAGTAAGGAACTGACAAGTGAATTGGAATTGAGTGAGTAGATACCTGCATAATGGTCATCTGGTGGGAGATGGGATGGAGACAAGTGTGCTTGAACGATGGTAAAGATCATGAACAATGACAGTATATACAACTTATAGACAGTATAAATCCAATGCAAAAGTGCACCTTTCACCTAAAACAAGACGTGTCTTTTCTTCTCTTTAAACAAATGAATTCATTCCCCTCAATGGCATTTTTAGACTTGACCTTTGGCTGTTGATGTTAAGGTGGCTTCCAGCCAGAGCTCACGGTACCTATCTAGGTATTCAGCCGAATATCTCCCGACCGAGCTACCCACTTCTTTTCTCGTCGCGTTCAGTTCAATCAGCTCCACGTTCAAGATACTAACGTTACTTCGAATCGACGACTCTGACCAGGCGCACGCTTTGCGCATTCGAACTGCATCGCGCACGACGCTCCACGAAGCATAGAAACTACCCGCGACCACCGGCAAGATGGGCAAGAAGCGGCGCGGTCACCCTGACATCGAGGAGATCCTCACCCGCCCGTGGTGCTACTACTGTACGAACCTTGGGCCTCGCATTCTGGGCGATTCGAGGCTAATCATTCTGCTGCAGGCGAGCGTGATTTCGAAGATCTCAAGCTTCTCATTTCTCATCAGAAGGCCAAACATTTCAAATGCGACCGCTGTGGCCGTCGACTGAACACTGCGGGAGGCGAGTTGGATCACGTCTCAATTCTCGGCCAAGACGCTGACAATTCATACTACAGGTCTCTCCGTCCACATGAACCAGGTGCACAAGGAGAATCTCTCGCAGGTTGAAAACGCGATGCCGAACCGACAGGGCCTCGAGGTCGAGATCTTTGGCATGGAGGGTATCCCGCAGGACATCCTCGACCAGCACCGGAATCGCATCCTCCAGAACATCCAGCAGGCGCAAAAGGATCGACAGATCGCAACAGGAAACCCGCTTCCCGGACAGGCGATGAGCAACTCTCGGAAGAAGATCAAGATGGAGTCGGCGGACGAGTTGAAGAAGCGGCTTGAGGAGTTCCGGACACGCAAGACGGACGTTGCTGCCAATGGAAGTGTGGACGTTGCTATGTCAGGGACCGAGAACCAAGCCACTTTCGTGAGTATCTCGTTCTTTCCTTCTCCAAGTACCTATGCTAACAGGTGCAGAATGCCGCTCCCTATCAAACACCACAAGCACCCTACGACCAACAAGCGGGTTATCCTGCGCAAGTACCTCCAGGCGCAGCGCAACCCTATGGGTACTCACCCAGCTCACTACCCGCGAGGCCATCATCAGGCAACCTGCCCGCGGCGGCTGGCCTTCCTCAAAGGCCGACCCAAGGCGGCACCTGGAACGGGCCCGGCGGACCACCCGGCCCTGGTGACGACATTGACCAGCTGATCCGCATGGCCGAGGCGGGCATCAAGCCGCCGCAGAAGGGTGAGGGTGGAGAGGAAGCGGGAGACAAGAAGAAGAAGGAGAAGGACAAGAAGGCGAAGATGTTCTACGATGATGCCGAGATCAGTCCCGAGGAGAGGATGGCTGCGTTGCCGCGGTATGTGTTTACACCAGAGGTTGAGGTCTAGGACAGCTCGATTCTGTGAAAGCACCACGAGGTTCAGGATCTTGTTTGGAAGGGTTTGGGTGTGAAGACTTATTGCATGGTTGGCGTCTCGGGCTGTAAATTAATGGTCAAATGTGATGGTGTTTGATTTCCGTTCAGCTATGCCGGGTCTTGTGCAAGTTGTCACATGTGCCATGGTCGTAAGTGGCCGTTCTGAAGGTTTGCATCCTGAGTGAATGGTCTCCGCTCAATGACACCCCGAGAAACCTTTGAGCAACAGGACTATAAGACTTAAATTGCGCATAATCATAACCCTGCTCCTTCGTCTAAGCCTAGCCTAAGGTTGAGTTGTTTCGAGAAGCGGTCTGTTTCACTACAGATACCCTGTTTGCTAAGTGATTTCTTGTGATGGCGTCTTAACCGGCGTGTTATTACAGATGGCTGGGTTGACAGTTTCAACCAGAGCTTGAGAAGAGTAAACCACTCAGGCTTCTTATAGAGGATCATATATACAATTCACCAACAAGAACCAGCTACTATGTCAATGTTTGTCACTCAAACCCTCTCTCTGTAGGGTAAATTCGGATCCCCCAACTTCGTCTCTACCCTGACCTCAGCCACAGGGAACCCCTGTCAAGCCCCTGAGAGCCACACCCGCGCTAACGTTTCTACAGCAACGAACTCCCAAAACGTGCAAAACAAACTAAACGTCACCAACCAAGCGTGCTCGGCAGCTCCAACTGAAAGGCTTCCACCCTTCAACTACTAACGACAGCCAGGTAGGGTTCAGTTCTTCGTTGCCTTTGTCCTGATTTTGAACATTGTTCTCATGGTGGCAAGATCGGAGAAGAACGCGCCTTTCATTTCTTCCTGTTAAGCTCTGTTTATTGAACTTTTCCGATTCTGCCACCCGCAACAAGCGAGCGACTCAACACAACACACGAGAACGGCCAGAGGAGAAAGACCATGGCCATTTCGGGACAGTCATCTATTACTGTTGCCGGTATGATGGATGCATTCCGGGGAAACCACGTTGTTGCTAACCCGTGTCTTAGTCCGAGTTCGGCCCTTCACGATCCGCGAAGCTGCGCAACTGTATGAGCCATGTTCCGAGGCGTTGACACCGGTTGCTGATTGTACAACAGACAAAAGAATGACGACGGAACACTGTTTCTCGGCGATGGCTCTCTCGCCACCGCCCCCACGCCCAAGCTGCACCAGCGCGGTCTCCGAAACGTGATCAAGGTCGTCGACGACCGCTGCTTGTACGCACTCCGCTTCAGCCATCATCTCTGCGCAAGCGCTGACGTCTCACAGAGTATTCGACCCTCCCGAGGATAACCCCGTCCAGAAGTTCTCGCGATCCGTTCTGCCGACATCAAAGAAGGTCAAGGACCAAGTGTTTGCCTTTGACCGCGTGTTTGACGACAACACGACCCAATCCGACGTGTACGAAGGCACCACCCGGTGCCTCCTCGATAGCGTGCTGGACGGCTACAATGCGACCGTTTTCGCTTACGGCGCCACCGGTTGTGGCAAGACACATACCATCACCGGAACGTCCCAACAGCCCGGCATCATCTTCATGACCATGCAAGAACTGTTCGAGAAGATTGGGGAGCGCAGCCAGGACAAGGTCACCGAGCTGAGTCTCAGCTACCTGGAGATCTACAACGAGACCATTCGCGACCTGCTGGTTCCGGGTGGAAGCAAGGCTGGTCTGATGCTCCGCGAGGACAGCAACCAGGCCGTCACAGTCCCTGGACTTACGAGCCACCACCCCAAGGATGTGCAAGAAGTCATGGATATGATCGTCCAAGGAAATGAGTACCGCACCGTGTCGCCCACCGAGGCCAACGCCACGTCATCTCGATCACACGCCGTTCTCCAGATCAATATTGCCCAGAAGGACAGAAACGCCGACGTCAGTGAGCCTCACACCATGGCCACCCTAAGCATTATCGATCTGGCTGGCTCTGAGCGAGCATCCGTCACCAAGAACCGCGGTGAGCGTCTCACTGAGGGCGCCAACATCAACAAGTCCCTCCTTGCTCTTGGAGGGTGCATCAACGCCCTTTGCGATCGTCGACAGAAGGCTCATGTTCCCTACCGAAACAGCAAGCTCACTCGGCTGCTCAAGTTCTCACTCGGCGGCAACTGCAAGACTGTCATGATTGTGTGCGTGTCGCCATCGAGCGCACACTTCGACGAGACCCAGAACACCCTGCGATACGCGAACCGAGCCAAGAACATCCAGACCAAGGTGACACGCAACGTTTTCAACGTCAACCGACACGTGAAGGACTTCTTGGTCAAGATCGACGAGCAGATTGCCCTGATTAACGAGCTCAAGGCACAGCAGAAGGACGCCGAGAAAATCTGCTTCGCCAAGTTCCAGAAACAAAGCGAGAAACGGGACTCGATGGCTCGCGAGGGAATTCAGAGACTACATGTAGCCTACGACAACTCTGCTGCTGATCGTCAGGAGCGTATCAACAGCATGAAGAGGCTGAAGGCTTTCGAACGCCGGATCGGTATGCTTTCGGGATGGATTGCGGCATTTGACAATGTCTGCGATCAGAGAGGCGACGAGGACTCGATGCCTCAGAACCTGACGGCCATCCGAAAGACGGCCCACGGCATCCTCGCCGAGCTGGAGAACAGCCGTCACCACATGCACCAGAAGCTGGAAAAGTCAAACTGGGACCGCACCATCGACACGGCTCTGTCGCATAGCTTGCAGCAGCTTCAAGGCGTCGAGGGTGCTGATGCCGGAGAGTCTGACAGCTTGATCCGTGAAGCTGAGCTCCTCAAGTCCAACTTCGACCGCGAAGCTTACCTGGAGGTTATGGAGCAGGATAAGGCTGGTGATGCCGCCATGGTCCAGATGCTGCTCACTGCTCAGTTTGATATGCTCGCTTCCCTCTCTGATACCATGGGCATGGATCAGGAATCAGCTGTCTCCCACGCCAAGGAGATCATCAACCGTCTCCTCCAAACCGGCTACGCTGCTGCTGGCCAGGTGGTCAAGCCTGATGGCTCCATGCCCGCGGTGGAAATCTTCCCACCTACTCGGCGGGGCACGCCTAAGCGCAAGAAGACGGCGTCGGTCTTCGTCAAGCCCATTGCACCCCCTGCCCTCCAGGCTGTCCAGAACGAAAATGCCGGTGCGAGCCCGATGAAGGCATCCCCACGACGACGTAGGGTGATGGGAGCCTCAAAGAAGGGCGTCAGCTTTACGCCAGTGAAGAAGACCAAGAAGGGCGGCGTGCGATGGCGAGATGACGAGACAGAGGAAGGCACCTTGGCGGACTTTGAGAAGACACCTCAGAAGTTCAGGGGCTCATCACCAGAAAAGTCTTCCACCGAGAAGAGCATCGTCGCCCCTGCCATCCCAGCCTATCTCGAACTAGAACAGCCAGCCAACGACTCGTCAAGCCCGAGCCTCGAGGTTCCTGAGCCAAGCAGCTTTGGAGCGGCCAAGCCCAGCAGGTTCCAGGCTGGATTCCTCGCGAAGGGCGCTAGGCACTCTCTTCATGCCGATGGATCCCCTGTGCCGAAAGCCCCAGCCTTGAGTTTGGACCTGTCGTCAAGCTCTCCCGAGACCCAGCGAACACCGCCTCTGCGATCTCTAGATGTCACTAAGACTGGCAACTTTTCGCCGTCGCCGTCTGGGCTGGGAATTCCGCGACCAATGCGGAAATTGCCGACAATCACGGACGAGAACAACCCACCTGGATCTGGGTCGGATTCGGAATCGAGCACTATGGACGCTCGAAAGCTCCGCACGGCCCTGCACTCTGCCATGAAGGAGAAGGCTCGTAGGGCGAGCATCCTGACGGGCACTTCAGCGTCCAACGGCAGGCGGGTATCCTCGATGGGATCGTTGAACGGCGACCGAACTGGACCCAGGCCTAGTTTGCCTGCGGCCCTGGCCAGCAGCACCAACGGGATCTCTCGACTCCGCCGAGGTAGCGCTGAGAGGAGGAGAAGCCCTCCGTTGACGTGCTCTCCGCAAGAGTCCAAGGCGGACAAGTCGTTGACACCGGGACAGGCGAGGCGAATGAACATGAGCGGCAGCACGCGGACAGAGAATGCCGGAGGAAGCCCTCGCGAGGGCGGCCTGGCCGGTGACAAGCCTCGACGGATCACTATCGGTGCCGGAGCTGGAGCTGGTCACCGCCGGCAGGACAGCCGAGGAAGCATGGCTTGGCGATGAGTATGACTGGTTGGATGAGGACTGGCCTGTACTAAATTGCCGCGACGGTCTTGGATGATGGAATTGTTTATGAGCCCGGAGTTTCGGCTGCGGTGTTTGAGGCTTTGCATGTTCTGTGTAGAATGATAGTTTTAGTGTATGGATTTGTCCAAACGTTGCCATGCTTGCACTTGAGCTTGGCACCTTGAGTTGTGCATTTGTGTGATGTGTGCATGTAATATGGAGGGTTTGAGGCACCACGATGACATGTCGGCGATAGGCCATAACACCTGCCAGGAGATGGACGTTCCGGTGACGGTTGTGCTGGGGAGTGGTTGTGATGCGTTTATTAGGGCCAAGCGTGAGGAGACGGCGGGATTGCTGGATGAGTGGACGAGTGTGACTGCTAGTACGGATTATAAGGAGTGATGGATTGGAGTGAGGGCATCTACAGTAGCTGATCCCAGCCGATCCAGCCGACCCAACCGACACGGCCTCGGGCGTTCCAGCCGATCCATCCGACAGCGACGCGAAGCAAGAATGATTCAGAATGACAGGATGCATTTGGATCACGCCATCGCCGAGTTGGACATGTTTAATGCTTATAAGAGTTTCCTGGGGCACAAACCCCAGACTTCCAATGTCCAACTATCTTGTATGTTCACGGCCTCTTCAAATTAGTCCATCATGGCTCTTGTCGAAAACAAGTCCTCCTGGTCTGAGTCTGGAAAAGTTGACACAGACATCTTCCCGGACGGCCTCAAGACTTCAGGCCAGCATGAACCCCTATACTCTTGCATTCAGTCGTATGACAAGTTTCCCAAGGAGATCACAGGCCAGACGGTATGGAAGGCTGAAGACTACAAAGAATGCCCTGAGACGTGGACACACTCCTTTACCGAGGAAGAGGTCGCCGAGATTGAAACTGCGGCGGACAAATTTATTGAATCTGGACTGCCTCTGACGGGCATCACCAAGGTGAGTGAATCGCTCGAGAGCTCGCAGAAGCACGCGACTCAACATTCCTAGGAGCACTTTCAACTCCCCAGGCTAGCTGAGCGCATGCGAGAGCTCCGGAAAAGGCTCGTCGATGGCCAGGGATTCTGGCTGTTCAAGAACCTCCCCGTCCAGGAATGGGGTCTGCAGAAGTCTGCCACGGCATACATGGGCCTGGGAACTCACCTGGGCTACTCTGTCAGCCAAAACAGCCGCGGACATGTCCTCGGCCACGTCAAGGACCTGGGCGAGGACCCGACCCAGACGGACAGGGTGCGCATCTACCGGACCAACGCAAGACAGTACTTCCACACCGACTCTGGAGACGTGGTCGGGCTCCTCTGCATGGCCAAGTCCATGGAGGGCGGCGAGTCGGACATCTGCTCCCAGCATCACATCTTCAACTGCCTGCAGCGCGAGAATCCCGACGTGGCCAGGCTGTTCTGCGAGCCCATCTGGTACGCGGACCGCAAGGGCGAGGTCTCAGAGGGCCAGAAGCCCTGGATGCGCACCGCCGTCTTCTACCTCGAGAACGACCCCGAGGGAAGCCCACGCGTGTACGGCAAGTTTGACCCAAACAACGTCACGTCGCTGCGGCGCTTCAGCTCCGGCCCGGACGCGCAGATCCCGCCCCTCTCGGAGGCTCAGCTGCGTGCAGTCAGGGTCCTCGAGGAGACGTGCAAGCGGGAGGCTCTGCACATGGTTCTTGACCCAGGGGACGTGCAGTTCGTCAGCAACCAGCACGTGTTCCATGCGCGCACGGCGTACACGGACTATGCACCGGGGACGAGGGATGAGCATGGGGAGTTGAGGCCGCAGAGGCATCTCATGAGGCTCTGGCTGTCTGTGCCTGTGGATGAGGGTGGGTGGAAGTTGCCATTTCCTGATATGCATATGAAGAAGCGCGGTGGCATTCAGGTCAATGACACGCCGCCAAAGTGCCCTCTTGATGCCGAGTAGAGTCTAAGAGAAGGGTTTGAATATTGGTCAAGGTTGCAGCAAGTAGTCAAGAACTGGGCTGAATTGTCTACCTCCAGTGTCGGTCAACTGTAATTGTGTAATTCTCATTGAACTCTGACGTGAGGGCAATCTCAGCCTCCTGGACTCAAGTAAACTCCCCCATCTGCGACATGCCTATCCACGACATGGGCCCCTCGCCATCCGTCCCAGACTCAAGAAGCATCTCTGCAACCTGCCAGTCTCTAGCCACATCAGGCGCAAAGAACATGTCCAGATTGTGCCCCAACCCCTCGATTCCCACATCTACTTGCGGCGGGCGTTCCATGACCTGTAGCACATCAGCCGCCGCAGGACCTCTCCGTGCGGACGTGACGGGAGCGTGGCCCTCGGGAATTTCGTTACGCGCCATGCGGAAGATTGAGAGGGGATGGAGATCGGAGTCAGCTGCCCGCTGGGGAGGTGATTCTGGCCCGCCTTGCGAGTCTCTGCTGGGGAAGGATAGGTATGGATCGTCTAGGATGATGTTTGGCAGAGGGAGAATGCTGTTGGAATCAACGCCTAGCTTCTGGAGCATGCTCTCGGCCCCACGAGACTATCGCACGCCAGCATTAGCACGCGTTGTAGAGGTGGACGCAGCCACTCACGAGACTGTCAGCCATGGCATTGGTAGCCCGCATCGTCTTTAACGCCTTCAAGTTGCTCTGCAGATACGGAATGGTGCTGAGCACGAGATCCCGCTTGTTCATGGCCATGGGGTCGGTGACTTGTGTCAAGTAGAAGAGCATCACGCGGTTGCTCTCGTACGCAATGGTCGGGAGCCACGTGTCTCCGATCATCCTAGGACCATGCTGTTCTGCCTCTGCAATGATTGCGGCCAGAGTCCGTGCCACCTTGAACAGTGCGTACTGCAAGTGCCTCAGAAAATCATGCCTTTCAGGAGGGAAGTGGAAGGGCGATCGAAGCTTGAACAGCTCGGGGGTTCCAATGCGGTAGAAGTCTAGCATGGTCTGGTAGTAGGCGCAGTGGAAGAAGCATAGAGCTCCTAGCTGCGATGACTCCTTGCGCAAGTAGATGGTTGATGCTGTGAACTGAAGACTAGGCGGAAGAAACGCGTACCACGCTTGCAGCTCCTGGTCTAGCTGCGAGAACTCGGAGTCGGGGAGCCATGGAGGCTTGGCTATATCCAGGTGCTTGATGTACCACAGAACCCGTCTTCTGATTTCTAACTGTTGGATGAGATAGGCCAGCATGCCCATGTTGCTGTCTACATCGGCCGGTATCTTATCGCGCGGGATAAAGTCCAGAGGCGGCCCATTGAGAGTTCGGGTAATACATGGACGTTGATGGAGAAAGTTCCAATCATTGCATGGCAGCTGGATCTTTAGATCCTTCTCAAATATCAGGGTTAATTGTTCGACGCCATTGCTGCAGAGAACGTCTGTAACATAGCAGCTCCACATGAGTCGTCGCCGACACTCGCGAGCTGTAGCTGACAGGGCAGCATCGGGTGATTGGTCGAGCAGGTCAGAGGAGTACTCGAGATTGATCTGCAGAGCCTGCGTCATCCGGGCCATCAAGGCACTCAGGACAAAGGCCTGCGTGAAGTTGGCCATGCGGAGAGCATAGTCGTAGAGCAGCTGGGCAGTCTAAGAGGGTAAGCGAGACGCAAAGCAGAGGTGCGGCTTAGGTACCATCAAACCATCGATGGAGATCTGGTTGGTGTTCCCCAGGAGCAGGCGCTCTGCTGTGCTGGCCCACTGCGAACCCGCCGTCAAGACAAAGGCCGTGGGGAGTTGCTGAACGGTATCGCTGTGCTCGAGAGCAAAGAATCTAAACTTGTGTCAGCCGTGGTCATATCAGAGTCGCGTACTGAGAGCGTACTGGGCACCCAGAGTGCACATGATATGCAACAGCGCATCGTCCCGCAAGTCAGAGCCAAGCTTGGCGTTCAGCGTCAGCATGAAGGATGGTTTATGAATGAAGGAGAAGCAGCGAAGGGGCTGCAGGTTCTGAAAATAGTACTCGACCAGCACTCTGATGTGCTTGGCATTTGGTAGCTCAGGAGAGCTTAGCCTTGAAGCCGTGAGTATCTAGTTGTTCTACAGGGAGGACATGTCAGGTACCAATGCAACTGTGCAGTTGCCTCCCCAGCCAGAGGAGACGGGGATGACCCTTGGTGACCAGAGCCATCAGACTCGCTCGAACGGTTTGGTGCGGGCAGTTGATGAGCCGACTCGAGTGGTTTTGGGGGTGAGTTTCCACGGGTGGTGTCCTGGTAAGAACAGCGAAGGCTTTTCTCGCGACATCTCTCGCATGAGGGCCAATCGGAAGTACTACCAGAACATTTGCATCTCGCCACTCGGCAGCCGTTACATGACCTGCGATTCCTTGTACCGACTGCAGCCCTTGATGCTGGCCCAGGACGACTGTAGGTGCACTCCAGATGCAAGCTTTCACAGTTTCTGCAGACATGTTGACGCTCATCGCATTTGACCTGCCGTTCTCCAGTCAGGATAGTCGACTGAGGAGATGTCGCTTCTCACCTTTCGAGCCCGACAAGTGTTGCAGCCTGAAAACCTTTATTGTCAGCCGTGGTAGAGACAAGCCCAGCTCTATCCAGACTTACCCAACCGGGAACGCCTCTTCGGCTGCCGAGTTCCACTGGACGTGTTGGGTGTCTCTCGGCTTCCAGGCATGGTAGTTTATGCCCACGAGTTTAGCATCTACAACTTCAGCCGGCTGTGGCTATAGTCTGCGGGTGGTTTAACAAGCGGGGGTTGGAGATGGTGTTGCTCAAGTGCTTTATGACGTCAGACGTTATCCGAGGTGACCCCTAGTTGGATGCTCTGGACGAGATGACTTGCGAAGATGAGGGCGAGCAGAACCAGATAGGCTGCCAGACGTGGTCCAGCCTGCCCCATCCTTGCTTGGAATGGTCATGGCACTGGTTCAGAAATGGCCCTACTCTATTAGCACATGCACAACAAGCGGATACAAAATTACTGTTTGGAGAGCCATTGGGCTGGAATGAGCAGTGTTATCGACCACTGGGGTAACCATGTCGAAGGATGAGTCCAATTGGTTTCAAAAGGTAAATCGAGTTCTTGGCATCTGCTATGATAACGGATCTATGCCACGAATCTAGATGCCTATGATTTCCCTCCTCGCCCATGATCCTGAGTCGATGCTGCTTTAGCTTGACATCTCCTTTAGCGCAGACCGTATCAGTACAACCGCTGAGCCAAGGCGCATTTCATACAACACCCCAATGCTGCCAGAGAAAAGGTTGGGCGGCGGCCCCCTCCCCCAGGCCCGCCTCGAGGCACGCAGCAACCAGCGCGGCGCCGCTGTCGTCGGCCTGCGCAGCAGCCCAGGACCCGTACATGACAAAGAGCCCAAACACCCTCGCGGCCTCGACGTCGTCGGCGCCCAGATGGTGCACCTCCGCGCAGAGCGTCTTGTAGAAGACGGCGCGGAGGCGGTTCTGCTGGGGGTGCCACATCCACACCCCCTCGCCGGTGCAGATGCCGAGGAAAACCTCAAGCGAGGCGAGCGCGAGGCGAGCGCGACGCCAAATGCGCCGTAGCTGGCATTTTCCCAGTCGACAACGCCGGTGATGCCGCCCGACGCGTCGTCGACTTGTATGTTCATCTCCACCAGGTCCGCGTGGTTCAGCACCTGCGGGAATTCACGCCCGAAGATGACGGGCAGCCGCAGCCGCACCTCAGCGAGCTTGGCCTGGAACCGCGCGGGGAGGGCGGCCTCCCATGCGGCCAGCTTTTCATACGCCTGCGCAAGGGCGGCGTCGTCGGTGTTCTGCCGCGTGGTGGACAGCGAGGACGCGACGAAGCTGTCATGTGGTCAGCTGAATTCAGGCTGTGACTCGGGGGAAAGGGGAGCACAGACGAGGCAAAGTCCGCGACGGTGACCATCAGCCGCTCGGCGCCTTCGTCCTGGTAGAGGTCCCTCTGGGCCGCGCTGAAGGCGATGCCGCCGGCGAGCGTCATGAGATAGACGTGCGCCTTGTCGCTGAGCCCGCACGTGACCGCATCGCAGTTGGGCACCACGTCCCCGTAGGTCCTGCGGGCTAGGGCGATAGTGTCTCTGCTTAGCTGGGACGAAAGGTCGCGGAACTGGACGATGCCCGAGTCGCCGGCGTGGGCGTCGGATTTGGCTACAGTGAAACTGCTTGCGCCCTGGATAGTTGCGGGAAGGACGCTGCTGGCGGGGCAGCCAAGGACTTGCGCGGCCTGTTGGAGGCAGATCTGCTCCGTGAGGCCTGGATTTCGCTCAAAGAATTTCTGATTCACGACGGGTGATACGGTCAGTAGAGCGGCGCGAGAAGGGATATATCTCAAAAGGTCCTCCATTGGTGGTGCGTGCAGTTGCACAAATGATAATCCGTGGAGGTGTTTTAGTTGGGTGGTGTAAGTGGAGGTAAGTTCAGGCAACTTCTGCGCAAGACTGCCAAGTTCTGCTGGTCGGCATATTTCAGCATCTGATCCTGAGTGAGATGTCGTCTTTCTATTCAATTGTGTTCTTTGTTATTGTGAAAGCACCTTTGCCTTTGAGAGAGCAAAGGGCAGTTTACATAGTTCCGGCTCCCATCACAAGGTCAGTGCACCGGAATAGCAGCAGCTCAGCCATCTCATACCTTATACCTTGCCTGACATGGCTCCGAAAGCCGAGCAGAGATGTAGCAATAAGTGTTCAGAAGAGTAGCATTATCCGCGCAGTATCCTTTATAGATATAGTCATAATCATCACTAAACCATAACTTCTCTTAAAGCTTGATATAATTCTCGGTAATAAGGGATCCTTATGCTCGGTTAATATTTTTCAAGGCAAGCTTATCGCCGAGTTCACCTTCGATATACTAAAGGGAGTCAGTGGTGAAGTCGGCATAGTGATAATCTGCGAGAATTGACGTGGCTTACAGGGGCCATCGAGCCAGTGACCTTCTTAGGTATGGTTCTCTGGTACTTTCATTGCCAGTTGCCATTTCGAACACTGTCTGTAGGGACTGAGCCAGCCATGAGCCGGCCTGAGGAAAAGCGATCACGTGAATGAACCGTCTAGATTCGTGGCGGATAACACTTGTCACACCGCCGAGTCCATCACAAGAAGCTACATGACTTCATCATTGCGGGGATAGAGACATTGGCCTACTCCTCCGATCTTTGACCAACGGAAAGATGGGCCGATTATGAAGTACCGGTAAGCAGATCAGAAACTGGCCGACTCAACTACAGCTCTGTTGACGATCACTTCCCAGAAGGCGGCCCCCCAAGGCTCATACCGGTCGGTAACCTTGCCAGCCGGAGGTCTGCAGGTATGATGGAGTTCGATCTGGGTTCCACAGTATGAGCTGGGTGCACAAGCGCCATGTCGCTTACACCACATTAAGCAAGCCGAGTTCCGGCTTCTCAAGCCCGTGCGAATAGTGGCTGGCTGAAAATGAGACTATAGGCCTCTGATGGGGCTTGTGTTGGAAACTAGGATCATAGTTTCAAACATGTACCATGGGAACTGAAACACGGGCTTTTCAGACCGCAGATCTGAAAGCAAAAAGCTCAATTGGGGGTCAGATCATCTGCCGACTGCAGTGTTGAGGCTTGTGATGCGGGCTCAACATCAGCGTCCTATTGGAGCCCGCCTGAATGTGCTACGTATGTCACTTGCATCACATATGTCTTCATCCAGAACAGGAAAAGCTGGTTCTGGTAAAGAAGGCCATGTTGCTACACGCAGGACACTACCAGTAAACTTTTAACCATGCCTCATCCGGTGCAGATTTATACCACAAAAGCCAGATGATATTGACACAAGATGGCAACTTGGAGGGATAACCTGCTCTGGTTGCAAGAGGCAATCACATACATAGTACCTCTGACCTTTGGTTGGGAGACTCTTTTCTGTTTCCGCAAGGTACTGAGTCTGACACACTACGGTTTGCCTTCACCGTCACCGTACAGCATCTGTACCGCATATTCGACGGCATCAAGCGGGGTTGTGAGACACGAGGCGGGGTTGTAAGACATTGACGACTTGTTGAGATGGAATTGAACAACCTTTCGAGGGCATCACCATGCAAAGCTCCGTAGTTAGCTGTCGTGGGGCTGTGAGGCATGGACAAGCCGGTGAACCGAAAAGAGAAAACAACAACGCCCGTCGGGAGTACCCTAGTGCCCGTACTTCTAGCTTCTGTCTAGTGACACGCTCAAGTCAAAGAGGTTGTTCCCTTCTTCTATAAAGTCCCCGGAGCCTGCCCGTCCACCAGCCTCTTTGCTCCTCACAACTCAACACCACCTCTACTGAATCCACCCATACATCTATCTACACACATCTATCTACACATTTACCTGACCCTTTCCACTTCATCAAGCCAAGATGCCGTCCGGTCTTCCCACCGCCCCCGATACGGAGATTGGCTTCCAGCCACCTCCGTCCTCTGCCGCCCCCATTGGGCGCATTGGAAAGGGGTTTGTTCCGCCCATGCCAATTTCTGGCGAACTTCCTGTTATATACAACCCTGTCATCATTGTCCTCATGGGCTACCTTGAAGCGACGGAGCCTGGTGCCCTGGACGAAGCGGTTACTTCGGCCTACAAGAAGATCCCCAAGTTCATGGACAAGCTGAACATCAAGGACGCCCGCTCTTTTCTGGACTTCGCCAACGATCTGCTCAAGTGGATCCCAGAGGAGAACTACGAGGGAAAGGACATCTACGACATCCTGTGCATGTTCTACTTCATCATTGACCAGCCTCCGCTGCTGGAGCTTCAGACTCCGATTGCACCGAACCAGGCTGGCCAGCCGCTCACCTGGCTTTCGTCGTGGATTGTTGTCTACGCTCAGCTTATCGGCCTGTTCATGGACTCCCCGGCCTCCTTGACGCCCCAGTCATTGGAGACCTTCAAGAAGTCACCCAAGTACAGCTTCAATGAGGCCCTAGTGCCTCCCGGAGGCTTCCGGACCTTCAACGAGTTCTTTTCTCGACACCTCAAGCCCGGCATGAGACCTATTGCCGACCCCCAGGATGACAAGGTCATCGTCTACCCTGCTGACTGCACTTACGACAACTCGGTGCCCAACCAGAGCATCGTCAACATTCAGGCCGATGGCATCGTCTACATCAAGAACCTTCCTTGGACCATCGGATCCTTGCTGCAGGGCAGCGAGTATGCGGATGAGTTCCACGGCGGCGTCTGGATGCATGCATTCTTGAACACCTTCAACTACCACCGCCAGCACGCCCCCGTGGCTGGAAAGGTCCTTGAGGTGAAGAACATCCAGGGCGCTGCCTATCTCGAGGTGAACTCCAAGTGTGAGCCTATCCGTGTCATGTGCGGCCCGGACGCTCCGGATACCCCTGGGTACCAGTTCCTGCAGACCAGGGGCATGGTTATCATCGACAACCCCGTCTTGGGCAAGGTTGCAGTCTTGCCCATCGGAATGGCTCAAGTCTCCTCTGTCAAGATGACAGTCAGCAAGGGCGATACCTTGAAGAAGGGGGATGAAATTTCCTACTTCCAGTTCGGAGGATCAGATGTCATTTGCGTTTTCCAGGGCAAGGCTGGTCTCAAGCCCGATGACTTTGTACCTTCGTCGAACAACACCTACTCCAAGATGGGAACTATTCTGGCTCGGGCGAAGGGATCTTAGGGATACCTGTAAAGCCAGACTGATAGTCTGAATATGAATGAAACGAGACTTTTCCCATTTATGAACCAAACCGTGAACGTTGACTGTTTGATCAATAATTTGAAGACGGCTGATAGAGGCCATACGTATAATTGAGATGTTGGACAAAGATCCCAATGTTTATCTCAAAGGCGTACGAAGCATTCGCAGTGATCCAAGACAGAAGAGGATTTACACAACATGTGCTACATAAGTACATTCAGTGAGGCAGCTTAATCAGTTAAGATACGAGAGGTGGTCTTGAAACAAGTGTTAGCTACCGAGTTTATATACAACAGGTCATCTATTGGCAGCTTCTCAAATACAAATATCGCAAATATCAACAAGAAAGGTCGTCTTTTCCAATCGCTGCAAACCCTCAAGGTTTCCCCATGCTCCAGTCTAATACACCACATTGATGGGGGTCTTGACAAAGGGCTTTAGGCTTGTCCTGCCGTTCAGCTCCTGGTGAACAGCCTGCACGAAAGCCTGTGCAATAAGGTTGGCAGCCTTGGGGCTGGTATGGGTATGATCCCTGGGATACAAGGCGTTCACGGCTGGGCCGCCGAGCTTCTGGTACATCTTGCTGACAGCCAGGAAGTGGTCGACGTAGGTGACGCTCGGGCTCTTCAGGGCGTTGACGGCCGTCTGCTGGTATCCCACAAAGCGAGGGGCGCCGCCCTGGTAAGTACCAGTCTCCCACTGGTTGTTGGGCGTCTGGGAGCTGAGGATGACGGTGGCGCCCTTGGCGGTCATGAGCTTGGCCGCCTGAGAAACATAGAAGACAAAGGTGAAGACTTTCTCGCCAGTCTTGTCCGAGATGCAAACCTCGGTGCCGGTTCCCGGGCAGTCGGAGCGCTTGTTGTCGTTCTTGTTGGGCGAGCCGCCGTCGTTGTGTCCAAATTCGATCACGACAATGTCCCCTGCCTTGACGAGGTTTGCAACCTCTTGGAACCGGCCCTCGTTCCAGTAAGAGCGGGCCGATCGACCGCCGATGGCCTTGTTGACCGTCGGTACTGTGAGGTATTGGCCGATATGGTTGCCCCAGCCGTCGGTAGACCCGTCGTTGGCACCGGCCTTGGCCATGGTGCTGTCGCCGCAGAAGTAAACGGTTGGTCCGGCTCGAGGAGCCAGCTCAACGGGGGCAGGTGAGGCGGCAACTTGGAGCGCGCCAACGGCCAGAGCCGTGATGGATGATAGCGTGAACTTCATGTTGATGGAATAGATATACAGGGGGGAGAGTAAACACAGCCGTGAAGGTACATGGAGCTAAGCTATGGAGGATGCGCCCAGGGCCGTATATATTCACCTGGCGGAGTTTCTATATCATCGACATGTATAGCTAAAAGGACAATGGTTCATTTGCAAAAGGGAGTTGTCGCAGAGTTGGCTCCGTTTCTGCCAAATTGGGACTTTGTTCCGACCATGCCGAAGCAGGGATATTTCCCGCCACTCATGAGTTGCGACCTTTAAGTTTTCCAGGGCTTGTCCCTGTCTCTTTAGTCCGGAATAAACTCTGCGCCGATAGAATAAGGAAACCGATTGATGGAATCTCCGGAGTCCCTCCCTGCTGGTTGTTCTAAATAAGAATGCTTTCCTGAAACTGCACGCCAGGACCACAACATCCTATGTCATTAGGCCGTCGGCACCATCGGCCTTATAGATTAACAATATGGCCTTAAATTGACGCCACCTCAACAAGCAGTATCCAACCAGACATTCATTAACCGATGAGTTGATCCAATTGATAGTTCATCGTTGGGGAACAATTACCTCTTCGATTTGTGGGTTACACTCGGAAGACTAAATCCACACCTTGAACATAATCGCTTCCAGAAAACAACCCTTTCTATGCATAGCACGGTCTCTAATGGTATGAGCCTAGGCTATTTCTCTCTATTGTTTTGCCGGGCCAATAGCAACGCCTCATGAGCTTCCCGGCAATTCAAGGCTACTGTGCCTATTATAATGGTCCAACACGTTTCCAGCACTTTTCCCCGCCCAAGAACTTAAAACAGCCTCGATGCCGGTCCCGAACAGGGTTGGCGGAAAGCGTTGCTCCGAGAATGGATGGCTATAGGGTCACGAGGAATAGGGATCGACAAAGTTTGGCAGGTGTTAGATAGTGGCCTCGCATGCAGGTACACGTGGCGAAGTCGCAGTAGTAGCCTAGTAGGGGGACATCCGTCTTGTTTATTTCTGTTTGGTCTTTCTTTTAATTACAGCCTATAGGTAAGCAAGCTTTCCGCGTAGCAATGTCTAATCATTATAAATACAGAGGATGTCGGCTCTAAAAAGCCTCGTCTTCCTCTTGTAATATTAGCTTTATATTAAGCTTGACTCATGATTTTACTTCTGCCCAATAATGTGCTGGGTCAATCCAACCGTTTGATCTGCGACTGTACGACATGTGGAGGCCTATACCTCACTTTGTATCGAAGCATGTATCAGCAGTCAATTGGTTAAGAGACTTGCAAAACCTTGTTCCATACTATTTAATGGTTTGTAACTCACTCGATATCCGATCATGGGTGTGCCATAGATACCTGCCTCATGTTGCCTATGCCATCAGGGATGTGGTTAGCATGGTACCTACAAAGAGTCTGGTCCTTAGTCTAGTAATCGAGTCTATGTAGATTCTCACCCATCAATCGATTGCAAAAAAGCTGAGATATGCTGGCTTGTTAAAAACTGGCCAAGTCATAGGCTCGTAAATACGGTTTCTTGCCTTGCGAGTTATAAAAGCACCTCCCTTCAAGCTTATTCATCTCGTCTTACTATCATGTTTGCACCGTCTTTGGCATTGCCCTTCATGTCGTTGCGATCGAGCCATTTCGTCCTTCTGTCGCTGATGCAACCAGTACTAAAAGCATGTTGTAAATTCCATGAATAGTCTCCATATAGTGGGCTTACAGTGACCGGCCGGAATGAAGCACGATACCCTGCGCGTGCTACAGTGGGTAGACACAAGTCCCGCCCGGTCTCTCAATTCTTGCAAGGCGCATATTCTAGGCTCCTCTAGCTTCTATCGATCTTGTGATTACACATCTATTACGCAGTAGGCGAAACCTTTGTCCCCCCACTGTATCGTCGATTCTCAAACCGTTATTAATGCGTTGGTTCTGAGTGGTGTGAGTGGTGCAATCCCCCTTAATTTACCTTTGACCCAGGCTCACCAACTGAACATGAAACGAAACGACACGTTATAAACCGGACGGACACCACAGGCAGAGGGCATGTCAATGTCAGCGGCGATTCTCTCGGTACGAAGCTCCGCCAATGGAAAATATACGATTTGAAACAGGGCGGCAAGACGCGCCGTTGGTGCGCTTGGTCGACAAGGTAGAGAGTAGACAGGGTTGTTAAAACAACCTAACGATCCTTGATAGGCGGATCCGCCGGGAGGACGACAACTACTAGTAACCTACACGCAGTATTTGCTACACGGAGAATCTGGAAACGCCCCGGTCACCGAGGCCCTGCGTCCTTGGCTATGCAGAAGTGCGCATGCGTATGTTTGATGGATATTAGGAACTCTTCATTTGTGGACCGATCCATCGTTACATGATATAATATCTGCAGAGCCGCGACGATGATGTGCGCTTTTCCTTGAACTTCAAGCCACGCCTTTGCTGCCTTCTTTTCCTTTCCACCGCCAGTCCGGTGTTTTCGTTCCTTTCTACCGCCAGCTCGGTACCTTCGTTCTTTTCCCTTGGCCCTGGTGGTCAGCATCCATTCTCTATCACTTCATTCGTTCTGGGAGTTTCAAGCCATTCATTTATCCGATCGTCTATCGAGCACTCAAGCGTCAAAAGTAAACCCTCTGAAAGCTCTAGCAATCATGCACTTCACTTCAGGAGTGGCGGCCCTTCTCGGGCTCGCCGGAACAGCGGCAGCTCAGGGATTGAGAGCCACAGCCTACACCGATCCCAAGACAGGGATTGACTTCCAGCGATACTTGAACGGCAAGTATAGCTTCGGTATTGCTATTCCAGAGACCCTCGGAAAAGACTTCATTGGACAAATGGTCATTCCGACCAACAAGAGCGAAGGATGGGGTGGTGTTTCTCTCAGGGGAGGCATGTTGAACGGTCTCCTTTTTGTCGCCTGGGCAGATGGTGAAGACATCAAGACCAGTTTCCGACTCGCCGGATCCTATGCCAACCCTGACGTCTACTCCGAAACCAAGGTCAAGGCCACACCCATCGCCAATGGCACCTTCATCAACAGCACTCACATCTCCTACACCTTCCTTTGCGAGGGCTGTGTCCTTGCCAACAAGACAAGTCTCACCAACGAGTCGCCTGTTCTGGGTTGGGCCATCGCTGATACCAACCCTACTACCCCCTCGGACCCTGAAAGCGCCCTGTCTTACCATGCCGCCGGGTTCGGCCAATATGGTCTGGACATTGCTGCGGCCAAGTCGGCCAAGTACGCGCAATGGGCTTCCTGGGCCAAGGACCCTGCTCCTGGGCCCGGCAACGGCGGCGGCAACGCTACTGTGCCTGGAAACGGCACTCTTACTCCGCCCACTACCTCCAACGTCACTTACGATGTCATCGTTGTTGGCGGAGGTCCTGCTGGTATCATCGCTGCGGAGCGTCTTGCCGAGACGGGCGTCAGTGTCCTCCTCATTGAGCGTGGCCCGGCCAACACGGTCGCCTTGGGCAACTCGGCCCAGAGCCTGCCCTGGAACAAGACCCTGACCCCCTACGACATCCCGGCCCTCGGCAGCAGCATGACCAGCATCTCTGGCACCAAGTTCTGCAGCGACACTGCTTCCACCGCTGGCTGCCTCCTGGGAGGATCCAGCTCCATCAACGGCCTGAACTTCATCCACCCTCCCGAGCACGACTGGCAGCGTTGGCCCAAGGGGTGGAACTGGGCTGACGTGTCCAAGGCTGCTGGTCGTCTTTACGAGCGAAACCCCGGCAACACGGCGCCATCTGAGGATGGCAAATACCACGACGACCACGCTTACAAGGTCTTGTCTGGATACCTCAGCGCCAAGGGATGGAAGGAGGTTGACTCGATCAAGAAGCCCAATGAGAAGCATATGATCTACTCTCGCCCTTCCTGGTCTATCAAGAACAACATGCGTGCCGGACCTGCTCGCACCTACATGCCTTTCGCCAAGGACCTGCCTAACTTCACTCTGAAGCTGGAAACCAAGGTCATCCAGCCCATCCGCTCTGGCAGCAAAATCACCGGTGTTCTCACTCTTGCTGCAGACGGCAGCCGGCAGATTATCAAGGTCAAGAACGGCGGCAAGGTAGTCCTCGCCGCTGGTGCCATGTCGACACCTCGTCTGCTTTGGAACGCCGGTATTGGCAAATCTGATGCACTGGAGATTGTCAAGAAGGGTGCCCCCAAGAACGGCGTGGCTCTTCCTTCTCAGGCCGACTGGATCGATCTCCCCGTCGGCCACCATCTGCAGGACCACGCCCAGGTCATGCTGCAGTTCAACGCCAAGCCCAACTTCACTGCGTACAGCTTCAACGGCATTGCTGCCCAGCCCGTTCAATCCGACCTGGATCTCTACTACCAGGGCTCCGGCCCCATCACCCAGGCTGCCCAGCGCATGCACCTCTGGACCTCGGCCAAGGGCGCTGACGGCCGAGTGCGTTATCTCCAGGGAACGGCCAGTGCCATGGCCTCGGGGGTTATCACGGTACGCAGCTTCTTGACTCACGGCACAACCACGGTCGGCGAGCTGGGCATCACGGCTGCCGGCAACACTGTCCTCAAGACCAAGCCTTGGTTGATTGATCAGGAGGACCGCAAGGCCATGTCTGATTTTGTTCAGTGGTGGCTTGATCTTACCAAGGGTAGCAACTCTACCCTGTCGTATGTTACCCCTGGAGCCACGCCCGCCCAAATCATCTCCTCCAAGATGATCAGCGGTGACCACTGGGTCGGCAGCGCCAAGATGGGCGTCGACGACGGCCGCAGCGGCAACGGCACCAGCGTTGTGGACTTGGACACCAAGGTGTACGGCACCGACAACTTGTTTGTCGTCGATGCTTCCATTCACCCTGACTTGCCCACTGGCAACACTCAGTCGATCATCATGATCACTGCTGAACACGCCGCAGAGAAGATTGCTGCTCTCAAGGTCACCGGCTCCAACAACTCCACTGCGCCAGCTCCTTCCACACCCAAGAGCAGGCGAGGCTTGCGTCGGCGCGCCGTCCGGGTTCCCATGGATTTTAGGAGGAGATCTCTGTACTAGATGAGTGTTTATTTCGAGCTATGTCGGTATGGCTCTCTTCTTCTAGGTTACATATAAAGTTTTGATCGTAGTAAATAAATATTACGTGGTTCTGCATCATGGTTTAAGCCATCTACAAAATATATCAGATCAGTCAAAGATTCGAGCATTATTCAATTATATACACCATAGTATACATCTTAAGTGGTACTGTAACGTCTCAGACATCCTGCATTGAAAGGCGATTAGTTGCAGAGGCGAACTGAACCGGCCCGTCCCGTCTGTGACGACCCATAACGGTGAAGACTGGTCTACGGATAGTTGAGTCGGACTTTAGAGTCTGGACGCTCGCTCCTTTCCAGATCCAGCACAGCCAGCCACAATAACATTCCGTTGTCAATACGTGGCGGCACTATTAGATATAGTCTCAGGAGAACTGAAAGGGTAGCAGCTACCATTGAGGATTGCTAGTCTTGTTTTTATGGTGGAAACGCCTGGGGTTCATAAACAATCCTATTGGTGGTGCTGCGAGGGCTGCTCAGGGACAAGTTCAAGAAAACCAAGATCCCGGCCCTCGGCGGTATCGGCAGCCCCAGCCACGTAGAACCTGGGTCTATTGCTATCGCTTACGAGCCTATCCCCACAGGTGTTGCGGATAGTTACAGCATCTAGGCTGAGGGCTACTTCGTGCAAGCCACGTCTGAGGGGTCTGCAGTTGCGCTGCCGTCGGTCTGTAGGGACTAGGTGCTGCTCCCTGACATCACTCATGACAAATCCGGAGGCTTGCAAATGGGTGAGCTGCCTAACGAGATCAAGGCTGCATAAACGGGCTTCCTTGGCCTAGAAACGAAAAAGAAATTCGCCGGGTGGTCAAAGAGAATAAGGAGCACGTCGTTCTTACACCCACAATCTGGGGATTAGGCACGCCGACAGCTTCTCGGCAGTTTCCTGGCATCGTCGAGGCCTGGGACTCTGCGCAGCCTCGCACTTTACCCTGGCAGAAACCTTAAGCGTGGCTAGGGCCGTAGATCCTTGAGTTGCTGACCCTACGGAGTTGCTGAACTTACCGAGTTGCTGCGGTGTAACCGTGTAAAGGCTCTGGACAAGCTCCCAGCCAATGTCCGCAAATTTGAAGCATTCGAATAGAGCTGCACAGTGTGGGCAACCTCTTTCATTAGTCAAAATATACCTCCGTGACTGAAGGTCGGTCACGGGGTATAGTCGATCTTTAAGCCTCAGTAAGCACGGCATTGGCATGTATTGCTGAATTTCGGCTTCCCATTGACTAGCACAGCCTGCAATAGGGCTGCTTATTGTATCTGAAAATGGGTTAACGCCGCATTTCCTGTGCAGACAAAGAAAAATAAGGCCTTTTTAGACCTTAGTTCCTTTGCTTGATTTGACCGATTGGAGAACCGGCAACGGCATTCCGTATCAGTCAGATCCTTGCATAGAACCTTTGACAGGAGCAATGTTTCACAACGTGCGACGATCGATTAACAAAAGTCCTTTCAAGGGACGGCATTGACCGTATATCGTATTGAGCTCCTATGGACGACGATCAGCAGCCACAATGCATCTATCTCACCTCAGCTCACGTTCAGACCAATGTCGTGTCGGCCACGAGTTTGGCCCCCATGCGGAGGAGATAGACTAGGTGCCCGATCGCCGCCAGCTCATAACCCTACGGGATCGCTGTTCGGAAAATTAGTTTCAGACTCGCAGCATGATGATCTCATACTCAAGACTCCAACTCTTATAGGTTTGCAGCCTAGAATCGTCGGGCTACCATGACGTAGGGGGCACAGAAGTGCAGGTTGTCGCCGGATCTCGGCTTAGCAGCTTCAAGCAGAATGTAGCCGACCGCCGATAGTCCGTCGGGCTGGAAAGACAAGAAAGCTGGGGGACGGAAAGTTATAAGAGGAGCACGAAGCCCCATTCAAAAGAACATATACCCTCAGCAGACCTCACTTGGTTATCTACAAGGAACAAGAACAGCATAACACACTCTCAAACACATCCCAGCACCAGCAACAGAAAGGCAAGATGAAGACAGTCGGAATCTTGACTCTTCTTCTCACCGCTATGGCTGCTACTTCTGGCGCCAGCCCCAACGCGCTTCCGATGGGCGTCGAGGTTGTAGAGCGCGATGGGAAGACCGTCGTCCGCGAGGTGGTGAGTAATATCCCTGTCTGTCCGCAGTGCTCTTAGCAGCTCACAGTTTGCCTAGCCACACCAACTGCTCGGCAGGGGCCTTGAGACTCGATGCAGGGAGTGTGTCGGCCAAGGTGACCATTGCACGATTGGTGATGGAAGCTGCTTCGCGGAGTCTCCCCCACGTGAGTATATCCCCGAGCCAGGCCCCAATTCCTCCTTTTTGTTTTACAGCTATTCTTGGAATGCCATAGCTTGCGAGATTCTCGTCTCTATTTTCTTGACCCTGCTCAATGGCTAAAAGTATTTGCTGACTGGGCGTTGCAGTGTATTGCACTTGGTGTGGTGATAAGTGTGGATCTATCTGTGTTCGTCAGGGACAGAACTGCCAGAATACGTGTGTTTAGACTTTGAGATAAGCAAGGAAGTGCCATCAGTAGTATATCGGGAAACAGAATGTGTCGAATTTTAGTAACGCGGGAAAAGGTCGCTCTTTTGGGGCCTCGATGAATATGAAACCATGCCAGTCTTTTCACCATGCCGGGAGGAGGCCCTGATGGTTAGCAAGAGAGACACAACTGAGGCTTAGGCACTATCTGAGAAAACAAAAATATACCAAGGTAATACAATCTCATTCTGGACGGCGTGGATAGACTCTCGTAGTTCTCACGGGGTTTGCGTAATTCTTTCAGGGTCGTGCCAACCTCGAATGGCCATACGTGCTCGGTCTCATGGGCGCTTGATTTAGGTCTGCGTATTGTCTGTTTGTCCTGCCAGGGCTAGCACATGCGGTCCTACTTCGTGGACGTGGCAAAGTCTATAAGGTATTGTGCTATTGTCTTCCTCTGGACTGGTGAGACAAGGTGATCAACCCTCAACCTAATAATAGTAGCGCGTCAAATTTTCGTTGGTGCGAACCCAAATTGTAATTCCATTCTGTATTACCAAAGGCGCCAGCTTGTGCCATTTCAGTCTGACATTTGACGCTGAGAGGCTTCTTACAGGCGCAGCCGCCACTGAAGATGTTTTCGGCCATCTTGACTTCACGAATCGCCCGGAAACCGAATTTCTTACCAACGCCCACACTTTGGAACTGGGTAGCTGTTAGTTCTTGCGCCTTTTATGAGGGTTCTAGTGAAGCTGTCCGTATGTTCAGTTGGTCATTTCATTTATCGATAGACCAACCTATATAAGCGAGCATATAGGTATGTATGGTGCCGGAGGCCTCTCACTAGGTTGGCGTGGCACGAGTGGCAGTTCGAAGTTAACGATGACTCCAAGTCAGTCTCAAATTGGCCAACGTACCAGGTATTAATCGTGAGATGCCATGTGTTTAATCTCAATCTCACCAACCAAGGTTTGAGTGAGCCGTACGCAGTGCGTGAGCATTAGTGAGGCTACTGATTGTGGGGGCTGTTCTATCTTTGTCAATTACCACCCTCTCAATTCAGGCACAGCTCAGGTTAAAGCAGTGACCACCTAGGGTCGTGGGTGAGAAAGCAAACAGTGCATGTCGATATTCAAATTACATATAAGCTGTTTCTTGGCATGTCTTGTGGCAAGGCTTACTTCAACGCTGCATGTAACGACGCATGGCACACGGAAGCCGATCTTCATCAGTATTTGCAGTGTTGTTGTTCAGCCATAGCAGGCATTGTCTAACCGACAGAAGAAAGCCGGTTGACCTCGTATCAAAACCCACAGTGCCGCAAGTTAAAATCAAGATGGTGCCAAGGTGCGACTGCGCCCACTTCGGTTGATTCAGTTAGCCTTCGCCTTGTGTTCTTCTTCAGCTGCGCAGCATCATAGCTCAGAGCCGAAGCAACCTCTGCGATAATCTTCCCATCCTCCTTGGCATCGTCCGGCTGACCAACGAAGCAAGTCTCGATGATTTCTCTCATGTAGAGCCCGCAGACAATCTCCAGTTCCCCGAGTGCCATCTCTGCCTCCTGCCGCGCTACCTTCAACCCGGCTGCAGTCGACTCATACTGCAATGGCTTGCCTGCGCGGACCTGGTAAGTCAAACCGCCCATTTCTACGGCGACGTCGATTGTCTCTTGCCGGTGCTTCGCCGCCGACCTCAGAACCATCGAGTGGTGCAGGCTCCGAGTCCAAACTCTACCCACGGCGAGGTTAATGCCTTATATGGCAATATGGAGGTTGCCGAGCTCAGCCCTATCATTCTCCGTCTTCTCCCATAACGTTGGTGAATTTGGGGATGGACGAATCTTCCTAAACGGATCATCCAGCTGTGCTGCGATCGGGAGAATGTCTCTGAGGACATCAATCATATTTCTGACATGCAGGACCAGCGCGTCAAACTGTTTCTTTCTGTGATCAGCCCAGCGAACCAGCTGGACAAACTCGGCATGTTTCTGTGCTTGTTTTATCCGCTGGTCGATGCGCCCCTTGCGCGACAAGGGAAGGGTCTTCTTATGAGCAAACCCATCCTTTTTGTGCGCTTGGTTTGAATATCAGGCTCTGGTTAGAAAAGCGGAATGACTGAGGGCTGTCGAATTGTTGCTCGCGATATTGTCCCGCTCATTACTTTCCATCTCTTCTCGCCGCTTCTCGCTGCAGATACTTGAACACGCCATTGATACTCGCTTTGGCAGGAATCTTACGCAGCTTTTTGAGTATTGAGGGACGAAGGGCTCCCCTGATATGCCCCTGAATTTCGTGTGCTTGAGCCGCCTGAATCAGTGGAGGATAGGCCATGCAGATCTCTCTGCTACCGTCTATGACTGGACCTTAGCTAACCAACCAGGAAGCGTGGCGAGAGTCGAATTTGAGAAGAGTCACACTCTAACTTACACTCGTTATCATAACTTTCTACGATCTGATGGCGGTTGACTTGCAAGGATCTAATAGCGAGAAGTTAGCCAGGAAGAAATAATACGGGTGTCGGCTATACATACCCACTCCTCGGATCGAAGTCCGGTCATGGAAACTGCAAGCCAAAAGTACGGCCTGTCTGATATGCAGTCCAAAGTGATGCTAAGCCTTGGTAAGCGGGATCGAGGAGGGGCACAACGCCGAGGACCTCCATGATCTCAATTGCTAGCGAAGCGTGTTATGAGCCGGGTTGGGCGAATGTGACAAGGCCACTGCTTGAAATACTCGGCATCTCAGGGTTGCAAGCAGCTAGTATCATCAAAGACTGCGTCTTGTGTTGAACGAAGAAGAAATGCCTTGTTCATTAATCACGCCTCGAGTCTGGACCTGGAGCACAGCCATAACGAAGGGGTTGGAACTGCTTACATCCCATTACATATATTGACAGCCTTGCCTTAACCCCGCGTTGAGTCTAGGCCTTGACGTTGCATTTCATTTCATATGTCAGGGTTTATTGGCTGGAGTCAGCTGCGGGAGATGGAAACGTGACCCTAAAAGGATCACCGAGGGCTGCCACGTAGTTTCGTCGTCACCAGTTGCGTCTGTTTACTGGAATAGCCGTCATGCCGTTAATGATCAATCTCCCTGACTATATCAAGCAGCTCTGATTTAATCGCCATCTCAAACCCACATACAACCATCGTCGCGATTTGTGACGGGCCATTTCAAGATGTCATCTATGAGCGATAGCGATGCCCGACTTCAAAGGGTTTCCAACATGCTCCTCGCTGAGAAGTGTAGATTCGAAACCTGGAAGTACCGTGTATTCGAAGGCAGTGACGTTCCAACCGGCGTGCTAGCTGTTGCCAATAGGCTTCGAGATCAACTCGAAGAACTTTCAAACTACATCGAGGTCCAACGAGCCGGGAGCTCCATGATCCGCGGGTTCACGATGCGTGTGGTCTCTGCCGGGCTTGGTCACCCCTACGTGGTCCGTGATTCGTTCGAAGATGAGATACGCACCTGCGGACAGTTGAATGATGCACTGGAGTCATATGCCCTCAAGGAAATGAATGACAGGGTTAAGCGGCTTGATAAACAACTGTCCTCTCACGGCGGCATCACAATGATCGATCGTGGAACGATGACGGGAGAAGACAAGGTCGAGAGAGAGAACCAGAATGAATAGTAGAGAGGACCAGAGATAATCAGCACCTGAGAGGTAAGTTGCCTTGACATGACATCTGAGTTCGACTGACAATGACAAAGGCATACTTGATGAGTTGGCACCAGACCCAAAAGAACGTACCAAGAAGGGTGGTAGGATGAGAACTATAGAAACGCCTGACATGGACAGGATTCACGCAAACTTGGATCATGTTCGACGGGGGGTAGATAAGCTCGAGGGCTTTTCAGCTGGATCATCAAAGTTCGGGTAAACGTATTGGGATCTCCCGCGGGCCATACTTTCGTTTAATGATAGGAGCGCATAGTATATGCCATACCTGGGAGATATTGTGATTAGTGACCTCGACTTTAAGTACTGTTGGAAATAAGTATAGGTGCATAAGCTATGTTGAGCTGGGGCTCTGTCGTCAGAGACAAGCTTGCTAGCATCGCTCTGATACAAATTCTATACCGGCAATATGCTATTCAAACAGGGAAGTAGTCAAGCAATCCCGAACTGAGGCAAGCATTTATGGTAAAGCTCGTAAAGCATTTCTCGTAAAACCCGCGCATGTAACCATCCTTCAACGGCTACAAGAGGCAATCGATGGACATTCTGGGGCGATAGTTTGTGGGGGAGGCAATAGTCGGTCCTGGCGAAGGGCGGCCCGAAGCGGAAGCTCCCAAGCCAAGGGAACTTTGGGTGGCGGGCAGCTGCAAGACATGGATTGAATCTGGGGAAGAGCCAATCGCTACTAATTATAGGATGCCCGAGTGTTTGACTGCTTTGGGCCGAAGGAGACTCACATGCCCAGAGCGTCGGTTACGATCCTGGCGCAACCACCACGGAGGTAAGGCTACCAACGACATGGTAGAGACATTCGTCTGGATCAGCTTACCTTGATGGTGTGATAACACGTAAAACAACGAGAGTAAATCCATTCAAAGGATATGTAGGGTACTAGGGAGCGAGATCGAGCCGCTCTAGTGGTTGACAAGTTAGCATATATCACAGCTTGATCCTATCATTTATCACTTCATGTTCCCAGCGGCTGTGGACTCTGGCATTATCTCCCAGGAAGCAAGAGGCGTTATTTCCGAACAGTTTCTACTGAGGATCGTGGTCAGCGTTGGCATTTCCGTGGCAGGATTGATAACGGTGGACCTCTCCCACTCGCGGCAAGTCGGCAGACATTTGGAGACTGGACGTGCCTGATCCAATCAATATGCAGATGACCCCCAGGATCAAGAGTGCGTTTTCTCCGTAACTGCAGGACGGAAATGGGCCGCGACGGATTCGACATTGACAAAAGTCCATGTTTCACCAGTTGACCAAAGGGGCGCCCTGATAAAGATAGGCAGGTGGATCGCTCGGGGAACCAATCAATGCTGCTGCAATGCGTCGGGATGGATGCGTCCCTTGATTGGGATTTCGTATATCGGGTCGAGAAGTCTTGTTTATTCGGGACCGAGCACGCTTCAAGATGGCTTCAAAAGGTTGGGAGAGGCGACAGCAGACACCAAGTTGAACAAAGTGGCCGGTTCTGGTATATACAGAGCATTGAATCGAGAGCTCAGTCGTTGACCAGGTTCGCCCCAAGAGATGTGGTTCACGTCGGTACTTGAACAAGGCCGGTCTTGGCTCGGCTTATCAACATGGTCAGCACTTTATTATTCATTGATTGCGGGGGAGTAGATAGACTACCCGTTGGCTCATCATCCATGTTAGTCCAGCGCCAAAAGCAAACGGCTGAAGCAGAAGCAGCGGAATCGAGGACGCATTAAAAAGTCCCTTGAACCGTATCTCAGCCAACAGAGACGCTCCAGCATGAGCATGAGTAGGACCAACAGCGCCAGGAGCGCCTACAAAGGTTCCGGCGCAACAAAGGTCCCCCGGTGGCGCTGCGGCCATGGTACGACTAGGCCTATAAAGGCGGCTTGTTCCGCGCGGAGCTTGGACAGATTTGGGGAGGGACAGGGGGCCGATGGGAATATCAGCTCCGATGATTGGGATATCTGGCACAAGGGGTTCTTCTGGTATCGTTGGAGAGAGTTCCAGAGTGGCACGCGACTGGCCGACCGTGGGGATCATGACCGGACTTGTCGACGGCACAGCAGGCTGGGCTCCTATCTAAGGCTATACGGAGTATAATGAGGCCGTGGCGTATCTCTCTCGTCGACTCTCGGCGCCACCCGTCCATGGCTCATCTGGCGGTGGAGCCATCGCATGTCCACCCAGATCAGATCAATCAAGACTCACGGGCTGGATACACAAAAGTTCAGGCCCGATCACAACCCCGTTTGGGAAGCTGTATAGGAACCCTCTCGTCCCATTCGCTGGACGCGGACAAGTCGCCAATCTAGTCTGGAACTTCTGGTATCCCCGTGGCGGGCTTGTTGGCCATCCGTCTTGCTGGGTCACCAAGAGATGGTTTGCCTCGTGTGACATATGGCATTGGATGTTGCAAAAGTCCCCATCGCTGCTTGCGTCTGCCGCATCGTGTGCAACGGTCAACCAGAGCAGAGATAAATACCACGCATCCCCCGCCTAGGTTTGAGCTTCAGGACGCTCAGCCGTGCCAGTTCTCACACTTCAGCAGTCATGGTCGCCGAAACCAACATCCCGGACCGGGTCCCTGAGGACACCCTCCAGCCAACTTATGAGGAGAAGCAACCGGCCTTCGACATAGACCTCAAGTCTGACGCAAGCGGTGAGGATGAGAGGATCACCGATCTGTTCTCGAGCTTCCCGCCTGCCAAAGGCGTCGAGTATGAACCCAACCCGCTTACAGTCCGTGCCGTCGTGGTCGGCATCGTTCTTGGTTCACTCGTCAACGCCTCCAATGTCTACCTTGGTATGAATGAATCCAATCTGCACGCTGCTACTACCTTGCTGGGTTTATCAACTTAAAACGCCTTGCTAATGCGTTGTCGACAATAGGTCTCAAGACCGGCTTCACATTCCCCGCGACCATGTTCGGTGCCATCTTCGGCTACGGATTCATCCTCATGTTGACCAAGACACTGCCCAATGTCCCCTTCCTCGGTGGCAAGTTTGGCCCTCAGGAGAACTCGATCGTCCAGGCTGCTGCTACGGGAGCGGGTGGCATGTCTGGTGTCTTCGTGGCCGGACTGCCCGCCATGTACCGCCTGAACCTCATGTCGGAAGATCCCAAGCAGGATTTCGGGCGCATCTTGACCATCACCTTCGTGTGTGCCTTGTTCGGCCTGTTTGCTGCTGTTCCTCTCCGCAGGTTCTTCATCATCAACGTCGCCCGAGAGCTCAACCTCGTCTTCCCGACTCCCACCGCCACTGCCATGACCATCCGGTCCATGCACGCCGTGGGCTCTGGAGCTGCGGATGCCATTCGCAAGATCAAGGCTCTGGGCTACGCTTTCGGCATTGCCTTCCTCATCATTGTCGTGGGCCAGTACGCTGACGGCATTCTGCACGACTGGCACATCTTCACTTGGTAAGTCTTGGCAAAGAGCCGTAGTATGTATTGCCATCGACATCTTTTGCTAATGGCACCACGCAGGTTCTACGCTTGGAGCGGCTTCACTGCCACGGGGCTGCTTGCTATCGAATCTTGGGGCTGGTATGTTCAGCTGACCCCGGCCTTCTTCGGCTCCGGAATCCTCGTTGGCCTCAACGCCGCCATCTCGTGGTGGGGAGGCACAGTCGTTGCTTGGGGCCTCATCGGTCCTCTTCTGGTTCACTATGGGGAATGCATCGGCAAACAGCCGTACGAGGGCAAGTGGAAGGAGCTTACGAGATTCGGCGTCATGACCGGAGTTGATAAGCCGGGATATGTCCCGTCTCCACGCTACTGGATGCTGTGGCCCGGCGTCATGGTCCTCCTTGTCTACAGCCTGATTGAATTCTTCCTCCACGCCAAGGTCGTCTGGGACGGCATCAAGTTTGCTCTCCGAGAGTCTGCCCGCTCCATCAACAACAAGATGCAGGCCCGTGGCCACCACAATGCCTTTCTTGAGAAGCAGGCTCGCAAGGCCGACGAGGGCAGCGGGCTTGTTGAGGACTTTGCTCTTCCTGGAGACCAGGTTCCCACCTGGATCTGGGTCGTTGGAGCTATTACTTTCATGGCCGTGGCTTGCATTGTTGCCGAGCTGCAGTTCCACATGAACGCTGGACTGGCCATCCTCGCTTGCATCCTGGGCGTCATCTTTGCTTTCATGTCCATCTATGGCGGCGCTGTTACTGATTGGTAAGTTTTTGAGTACGAGATGACCGATCCTTTGCTGATAGTCTCATTCCAGCGCACCTCTCACGGCCTCGGCCAAGGCTTCTCAGCTCGTCTACGGCGGTATCACCAAGGGACACTTTGACGTCAAGACAGCGCAGAGGATCAACCTTGTCGCCGGTAACATTGCCTCTGGAACTGCCGACGTGGCCAACTCTCTCGTGTCTGATTTCCGCGTCGGTTTCCTCCTCAAGACACCCCCCAAGCTGCAGTTCTATGCCCAGGCCATCGGCACATTTGTCTCCGTCTTCCTCGCCCCCGGCATCTTTGTCCTTTTCATGTCTGCTTACCCTTGCGTGTTCAAGCCCAGCGATGATCCTACGTTTGTCTGCCCCTTCAGCGCCCCCTCGGTTGCTGCTTGGGAGGCTGTCGCCACGGCCGTGACGATGCCCAAGATTCCCATCCCTCGGTCTTCGGCCATCTTCTCCATCGTCATGGGCGTCATTTGCGCCATCCAGGCTATTGTCAAGAACTTCTACCTCGTCGGCCGCCGGGAGAAGTACCGCGACTGGCTCCCCAACTGGATGTCGGTTGGTGTTGCTTGGGTCTTGGGGCCCGACAGCGGCTACGCCAACGCCATTCTCTTCGGCTCCATCACCGCTTGGTGGTGGAGGAAGTGGTTCCGGAACCACTATGAGATGTACGCCTTTGCTGTTGCTGCTGGTCTGATTGCTGGCGAGGGCCTTGGAGGCGTCATCAACGCGGCCTTGGAGCTTGGAAAGGTCAGCGGTTCATTCAAGGGGACACAGATTGCTCTGCCTGGTACTGAGTGGTGATGGCCTTGCTATCTGGCTGTTGGTAGTTGGATGCTCAAGTAGTATAGCGTAGCATAGCATTCCAGATGATAATGAATGATGGCCAAATCAGATATTCCGCTACCATGCCTGTCGTGATTTGTGGCGTGCACTAACAATTTCCACCTCCGCTCTTTTCCGTGAGCTCGGCCCACAGTGCTTCCGTCGCGTCTTCACAGTGGCTCAGTTTCTCTCCCGAACATCCGCTCTTTTCGTCTTGTAAGACAAAGCGAGGCATGGACTCTGCGGAACCAGAGCGCTACATGCGCAGCCGCATCGCCAATGCCTGCGATGGCTGCAAAGCCCGCAAGGTAAAGTGCGACGGTCAACTACCATGCAGTTATTGCGCTCGGAGACAGAGGCCTCATGCCTGTCGCTACTCGCCTCAGCGTCGACGTCGGAATGGCCAATCTGTGGCATCTCTTCGATCTCCGCCCGTGTCGGAGAGAGATGCCCACGCGCATTCACCGCACTCTACAAGGCATACATCCCCATCAACGCCGCTCAATACAGAACCCACAAGGCCTGCAGTCCCGGCACAGCAGCAGGGGATGGACGCTGAAGACGAGACCGAGGTGCCGAGAGAGGCGAGGTTGGTGTGCGACGCGCAGGGCAAGTTGATCTTTGTGGGCGATTGTGCGCCGCTCTCTTTCTTTCAGTCTGTCCGACAGCTGGTTACAACCAGAGTTGGCCAAAATGCATTTGCTCCTCAGACGAGCCGCTACTCTGTGCTCGAGAATGCCCCGGCGCATCAGTCTCGCCGGCCACCCGGGGATAATCGCCTACCAAGCATTCATCCTGATGGTGTTCCCTCCGCGGTGTCGGCGTACTTGTCTGTTGCAACCGGCCTTGTGGATTTGTTCGACAACCGAAGTCTACTAGAAGATGTGATGCTATGGGCGAATCTGGACCAGAAGCCCGACGACGCCACCACTGTCATAAACCTCCTCGTGCTGGCCATCGGAAGGCAGAGTGACAACGAGGCGCTTGCCCAAGATTACTTCGAGTACGCCCGAGACAAGGCATACGCGAATCTCAGTGGGAATCTCAGCGTAACCACCGTCCAGATGTTTACTCTCGTTACCTTGTATATGCTTTGTTCTTGCCAGATCAACGGGGCCTTCTTGTTCTTTGGTATTGCCGTGCGGGCAGCGTACACTGTCGGCATTCACAGGACAGAAGTCAATGCGCGATTTGGACCCGACATCCATAGGCAGAGAGACCGCCTCTGGAAGAGCTTACGCGTGGTTGATCTGTTTCTAAGCACCTCCATGGGCCGACCACCTGCGACCTCTGATGTTGACTGCACGGTGCCTTACCAAAGTCCAAATGAGAACGCCGACGAGTCCCTCGACCTGCTCAACGCGTCCGTTCAGATATTTCTGGTGCTCGAGGGAGTAGTGGCAGAAATCTACTCGAGACGCAAGATATCGTTGCAGCTCACCGAAGGAATATCGCTTCAGTTACGAGATTGGTCGTCTCGCTGGCTAAAGCAGCTCAAGGATATCATTGCAAACCCCGATGCGCAAGACAGAGCCCAAGCCAGCGGGGCGTGCCAGGCTCTTTCGACATATTACTACACAGTCATGCTTGTGTCTCGGCCATTCCTGATGTATGAGCTTTGCCGGCGCTTGTCCGATACTTCAGCGGCGTCAAGCAGCAGATCGGCCTTGACATCTGAAAAGTCCAAGTTGGCGGATGCCTGCATTGATGCAGCCAGCCTCATGGTTGATCCCATACTGGACTTGATCCAGCGAGGAGAGCTTGTTGGGCACGTGCCCGTTCTGGTGTGAGTAGGACCCATGGCATGCAGCAACTCGCTTCTCACTTATAGTAGATCATGGCTGTTCGCTAGCTCCCTCGTCCTTGGGATCGGCCTCCTCGGTGGCTTCGGCCGAATACTGGAAAAGTACACTCGCATGTCCATCCAGGCCCTGGACCACTGTTCGAAGCACGATACACACGCGGGACAGTACTCGCTCATTGCACAGTCGCTTCTAACAGCAGCCCTGGAGTACCTCGAGAAGCGTGAAATGGTAGAGCGACAGCGACGCACAGAGAACTCGAGCCAGCTCTTTGGCCTGATTCCTTCCCATGCCGGCACAGATTCTTCCCCAGCTTTCCCCAGAGACCCGAGCCAGCCGGCGACTACTCCAGCCTCGAACAGCAGATCACGGGAGTCGCTGGATAGGTCATTCCTGCAGCACAATGGGCTGCAGGCTGTCGGATCACCGCCGTTTGGGGATCTCGATTCGGCTTTCCTAGGCTTAAGCGGGTCTCTGCTTCAAACACCGGATCCGAGTTATTGGAGCTGGCCGATGGGGGTCGATGGAGATCCTGGCTCGGCTTTGAATCTGTTTGCTTTGTTGGACGCAGGAGGTGGCATCGATCTGACCCATCATCTCTAAGACGGAAAATATCGGTAATATATTCCTATTACTTGTCGAAATGCCCACAAGATGTCGAATCATGATGCTTTTCGGACCCTTATTTTGCTCCGTGCCGATGAGCGGAAGTTCGGACGGGACATCCCCGATGTGGTTCCACAAGGTGCCGTCGGATCACGAATGAAGACCCGAAATGTGGTCACATCCGAATCTGACTGCATGACCGCGGGAGATGTATGAATGCCATGTTCCGTCCTGCAATATTGGCCGAGCAGGGTTGAGTTTGCCATGAGTAACCGAAGCATAAGGCGATGGTATGCGATGCAGTGACTCCGCGATCAGCCAACATTACTCAACCTAGAGCCGTATGGCAGAATTCATGGAGTCACGTATGTATCGAGCAACAAGGGCCCTGTGTGGGGGGAAGAGAACAAGCGCCGATGCAGCTGATATTTCAATATTTTTATTCAATCAATCTTTGATAGTCTTGATATATCATTATAGCATGTCATTCTTCAGTCATATGAAAAGCCAGGGGATTGCCCGACATTATTGCTTCATCGCTCCTCGCAAAACCTGCATAAACTTCCACACGTCTTCAAACCTCGAGTACAGAGGCACAGGAGCAACACGAATAACATCCGGCTTCCGCTTGTCGCAAACCACTCCATTCTCCTCTAATGCCGCGCTCACATCCTCCATCAGGCCTTCCCTTAGCAGGACACTCAGCTGGGTTCCTCTCTGCGCGGGATCTCGGGGTGTGATGATTCGGAAGAGAGGCTTCTCGTCCGATGACTCGGTGAGCATCTGGTCCAGCAGATGCTCGGCATAGGCCGTCAAGACGAGAGCCTTGGATCTCAAATCCCGCATGCTTGTCTTGTTGAAGACGGATAGGGCGCCAGACAGGCTGGCCAGGTCGATGGCCGAAGGGTTGGAGATCTGGAACCCGCCCGCGCCGGCCGTGGGCACGAACTTGTTGTCCATGTTGAAACGCAGGCTCTTGTCTCCTCCGTACCAGCCCATCAGGCGAGGTCGATACGTGGGCTTGCCGGACTCGTCCTTGAACTCAACCCTGCCGTGTCTCTCGTGGACGAAGGCACCGGCTATAGAGCCGGGACCGGCGTTGATGTACTTGTACGTGCACCAGCAGGCAAAGTCAACGTTCCAGTCGTGCAGCTTCAACTCGACGTTGCCGGCAGCATGTGCGAGATCCCATCCCACAACGATTCCCTTGGCTTGGGCATAGGCAGTGATCTGGGGAATGTCGAATAATTGGCCAGAGTAGTATTGAATTCCGGGGAGTAGGAGCAAAGCCGTCTCCTCAGCATGCTCGTCAATAGTAGCGAGGATCAGTTCCGTCGTTATTAAAAAGTCCTCGTTGGGATGAATCTTGACCATACTCTTCTCCGGGTCCAGACCATGCCAGACAACTTGGCTCTCAATGGCGTAGTGGTCGCTGGGAAAAGGCTTCCACTCGAGGATGATCTTGTGGCGCTTCTCACTCGGCTTGTAGAAGCTCGCCATCATCAGGTGCAGGTTGACGGTCAAGGTGTTCATGATGACGATCTCGTGGGGAGAAGAGCCAACGATGTCGGCAGACTTGATAGCACAATCCTCGGCTAGGTCCTGCCAGGGTGTCAGGGGTGAGTTGTCCATTGGGCTGAAGTGGCCGTTGACGCCGATGGATGCCCAGGTCTCCAGGTGGGCATCGAGATACTGCCGAACAGCCTTGGGCTGAGCACCCAGAGAGTTGCCGACAAAGTAGATGCATTGCTCGGAATCATGACTTGATCCGTTATGACTTGATCCGCTCTGACCATTGCTGAGACCATTAGGACCGTTGTGGCCATTTGCTAGATAAAGTTGGTCAGACTGAATGATCTGGCTGAAGCACGGATACTAACAGGGAATCGACCCATCCAACGCCTTCTTCTTGAGAGATGACTTTGTCGGGAGCACAAACTCATTCCGAAGATGGCTTAGCTTGTCTTGCGAGTCAAGTTGGCGGGCAAACTCCAGCGAGTTGGCATCTTGGGGGAACTTGGGGGAGGCCCCGCTGCGTAGACGGTCGACAAATACTGACAACTCCATGGTGATGGCTGTGATAGTAGTTGTTTACGAGATACTGGAGGCTGGTCTTGGGATCGTATGACCCCTCCTCGAGCAAGGGATTGAGAAACCACTTTATGTTCCGCCGAGCGCCATCTCGGCGGCTTCCGGCGTCAGCAAGAATGCAGAGCGGATGGGCGGAAGAGCTCCACATCCGAAGTTCCGTCTTCCGTGGCCCGCCATGAGCCGCGTAGCGGACGTCATCTTATCCATTTCTGACATGGGAGCAGCCATTGATTGGCTCCGGGGAATTTTTCAATACGGCGCATGATGTCGCTCGGATCAAGCGCTTCGCTCGGATCGATGCTGGGGGCGGAAGTGCTGATACGGAGGTGAGAAGCGGAAGAGGCGGATACCGGAACTGGGAGGACATCTGACGATATTCCCATGGGACTGATCAAGTCTATTTTAACTATATTTTAGACCTGTGGGCTGGCGTTTATTTGAGGGATTGTGTATCAACTCAGCTACCTACACCCATCATTGACATACTTCAGCGTCTATCACCACTCCAGTAACATGTCTCCCCACGCAGTACTACACAAGATCTCGCACATCAAACCAACAACGGAGTTGAAGGAATTCTCCATATCCAGAAATGCGTTTCTTCCGGAGCACAGCCCGTTGCGACAGCTGCCAGACCCATACTACAAGCCCTGGGAGCTCATCATACAGCACCTTCCAGCACTAGTGGAAAATGGCATCAGGAGGGCAGTTGACCAACTACCAGTGCTTTCTACAGACCGGCTTCGGTCAGAAGTAGAGTGGAGAAGAGCATATGTTATCCTGGCCTTTACGACCCATGCCTACATCTGGGGTGGCGAGACGCCCGCAGAGGTTTGCCCCATCACACAGCCTTGTCAGCGCCTAGAAACTAATCATTCTCAGGTCTTGCCGCCTCAGATCACCTTGCCCTTCCTCCAAGTCTCCGAGCGTCTCGAACTCCTCCCTGCTCTCACCTATGCCGCCGCAAACCTGTGGAACTTCTCCTGCTCGGGCGATGACTTTTCCGATCTGAGCCAGCTCGAGATTTTACATACGTTTACTGGGACCGAGTCAGAATCATGGTTCTTGCTCATCAGCGTGGCGATGGAGGCCAAGGCTGGCAGCATCATCCCTCGCATGATGGAGGCCCTCGAGGCTGTCAAGACAAGAGACTACCATGTCATCGCCTCGGCCCTTGAGCAACTGAAGCCGTGCATCGAGGAGGTGGGGGCGCTGCTTGAGAGGATGTACGAGAAGTGCGACCCAATGACCTTTTACTACAAAATCCGACCCTTTTTGGCTGGAAGCAAGAATATGGAAGCCGCCGGCCTGCCCAGAGGGGTCTTTTACGACGAAGGCGACGGCAAGGGTGAGTGGCGACAGCTACGAGGGGGCAGCAATGGTCAGAGCTCCCTCATTCAGTTTCTCGACATTGTGCTCGGCGTGGAGCATCTCACGAGCGGGAACAGCAGCCCTGAAAAGGGGGAGAGGAGCTACCACGACATCGTGAAAGACTACATGCCCGGCCCTCACGGACGATTCTTGACACACATTGCCCGGAAGGGAAGCATCCGAGAGCTGGCTCTGCTTACGCCCACGACGCCCGAGCAACAGCGTCTGCAGCGAGCATTCACGGCTGCAGTTGAGGCGCTGAGCCAGTTCCGGAACAAGCACATCCAGATCGTCACAAGATACATCATCCTCCCTTCCAAGCAGGGGAGCAGGGACGGTCCGCAGAACCTCGCCAGCATCTCATCTAGGAAGGCGGGAGAGGAGTTGACGGGGACGAGCGGCACGACACTGGTGCCTTTCTTGAAGCAGTCGAGGGACGAAACGATAGTTGCGGGAAGACTTGAGAAGTAGTCGGCGTGGGCTTTGTTGGTGGAGACTCAAGGTCACGGACAAGAAAAGTATATGGAGAATGTAGCGATTGGGCGTACGCCCTCCAACCACCTAGTATGTAGTAGCATAGCAACACGGAGTATTTTCTTGTATCGCTTTCTAGGCTGGTTACCAGTCCAGCCACGCTAGTATCATTGGCCACAGTGAGGTTCCGCCTATGGATGCATCGGTTATGGAGATATAACGTAACGTGGATGGTTGGCCGATATTAGACATGGTTCGCCGAGGTGACGGCGGCTTAAGCAACCCTTGCCTGGCAGTCGGGTATATCTTTACCCGGATTGGATCCTTGGTCTAGGGTTACAGTAGCACTGTCAGAATCTTTAATTCGTTTCAAGATGTTGAGGAGTTGCAGTTTTGGCTGGGAACCATTCCGGGGTTTTGGACACCCCGAGCTTCACCCCGAGCTTCACCCCGAGGCCGTGATCCCCAACTTCTCCACCCACCCTGGGCAACCCCACGGTTCAAATGCCGCTGCCTATACGAGTCAGTGGAAAGCCAGACTAGAAAGGTAATTCCGCCCGTTCTTTCCACGTCTGTTGTGGTGTACGGACTCGGACTTGCCATAACCCCATTGCGGAGTCTCCGCATCGTCTCCAACGTTGGCTCTCTCATTTGGACAAGATCTGCGGCGGAGGCGACCGTCGGCTCAATTGTCGGCTCTTTTACTGCCTGGATCCCCGTTCTCCACGTTTCTGCCCGCCTTGTGATGCTACTCAACGTTCTGCAGTGGCACGCTGGTTGATCAACGCTGATTGATCCAGGATCGATCCAGGATAATAAATGATCAAGATGCCCTGCCGCGTGGATGGTCGTGTTATTCCCGTCCTTGTCCTCGTGCGGCGTGTTGAATAGAGACGCTGCATCTTCAGTGCCGACGACTGGTTCACGACTGGTTCACAACTCCAGCCTCTGCTCGCCTACCGCCATGTCTCCCGACGACAATGTCGCCAAGGGCAAGCTGAGCGCCGAGTCTCAGCCCGAGTCGCGGGCAGCAGGCGCCTATGCAATGGACTCGGTCCACCGGCAGGTGGTTGAGAAGAGGATGAAGCGGAAGCTGGATGCGCGATGCGCCCTGTTCGTCCTGATCTACATCATGAACTACCTGGACCGCAACAACATTGCCGCGGCGCGGCTCAAGGGGCTCCAGGAGGACCTGAAGCTGAGCTACAACCAGTACGCAACATGCCTGAGCATCCTGTACGTCGGCTACATCCTCATGCAGGTGCCGTCCAACATGATGATCAACCGCATCCAGCGGCCTTCGCTCTACATCTCGGCCGCCATGCTCCTCTGGGGCCTCGTCTCGACCTTGTCGGGCAACGTCCACAACTTTGCCGGCATGGTCGCCGTCCGCTTCTTCCTGGGGTTCGTCGAGGCCGCCTTCCTGCCCGGTGCTCTCCTGATCCTCTCCAAGTGGTACACCCGCCGGGAGCTGACGAAGCGGAATGCCATCCTGTTCTGCGGCAACCTCATCTCCAACGCCTTCTCCGCCCTGATCGGCGCTGGCGTCCTGTCCAACATGCAGGGCGTCCTGGGCCACGCTGCCTGGCGCTGGCTCTTCTGGATCGAGGGCGCCATCACCATGGGCATCGCCATCTCGGCTGCCTTTATCCTCCCCGACCTGCCGCACAACTCGCGCGGCTTCACCGAGGAGGAGCGGCAGGTGGCGCAGCTGCGCATGGTCGAGGACGTGGGAGAGGCCGACGAGGACTCGGCCGAGGAGGGCGTGTTTTACGGCTTCAACTTGGCTGTCAGGGACGTCAAGATCTACCTCATGATGCTCACCTTTACCGCATATGTCGTCGGTCTCTCATTCAATGCATTCTTCGTAAGTCGAGCTCACGCCCGTGCTCTGCTCCCTGGTTAACCTAGTGACCAGCCCAGCTTGACAAAGACGCTCGGCTTCGGCTACGTCCCGACCCTGCTGATGAGCGCTCCCCCGTGGGCCTTTGCCTGCATTGTGTCTCTGATCAACGCCTGGCACTCGGACAGGACCCAAGAAAAGGTATGCCTTGCCCTCGAGTCCTGCTGCGCGAAGACGGCTAACCAAGAGTCCAACAGTTCTGGCACATCGTCGGACCCATTGGCGTGGGCACAGTCGGCTTCGTCATTTGCATGGCGACGCTCAACAAGGCGGCTCGCTACGTCGCGCTCTTCCTGCAGACCAGCTCGTACGCCGGCTTCATCGTGTTCTACTCGTGGATCAGCTCGTCGTTCCCCCGACCACCGGCAAAGCGCGCCGTGGCCATCGCCATGATCAACGGCTTCAGCCAGCTGGGCAACGTGGCAGGGTCGTATGTGTGGAACCTGGAGGACAACGGCTACCGCAAGAGCTACGGCATTGTGCTGTCCATGTTTGGAGTGACGGTGGTTGGCTGCTACCTCTTCCGCATGATCCTCATCGACCTGAACAAGAAGCTTGACGCCGGCGAGGAGGCCTGGGAGACGCGGCAGGATGTGGCAGCGCACACGGCTGCGGTGGAGGTCATGGACAACGCGGACGAGGCTCTACGGATGAAGAGGGATTTCCGGTACTTGATCTAGGGTCGTAGCGGAGGATTGTCGTTGTGGTTGCTGTTTCAGTGTTGAGATGGCATCGAGAATTACCTCGGTGAGAGTACCTGGGTAACTAGACCGACCAATGATGTACAAAAAGACTTGGGGCTCCGATAACCCCTCTTTCATGAGTAGAGCGGCCGACGAGATATCCAATGCTGCTTTGACATCCGCTGCTTTGACATCCGCTGCTTTGACATCCAATGGCAAGTGTTGAGCGTCCGTCTACAACCAAAACCCCTCATCCACGGCATTCATCCCCTCCCCCTCATCTGACGGGCTAACTCACCGGGTCGTTTTCCCGGCGGCGTGGCCAGCCAACCAGCCAGCAACAGAGGCTACAGGGGGGCGGTGAATCGGCCGTTTCGCGGGGTCTTTAAACAGGGATGAGGACGGGAGAATGACGCTGGAATTATCCAAGGTGGGGGCCTGTTCTCGGCGATGCTGGCAATTCGAGCGCATGTTCTGATGGAAGAGTGACCAAATGGGTGATTAAGATTCAGCGGAAAGGCCTCAGACGTCCTTGGGCTGTATCGTGTGTTGATGGTGGCATCCGAATGCAACGCGCCTCGGCAGTCTTTACTCGACTGAGCCATTGGTTAAGGACAGTACTGTACAGTACTGTACAGTACCAAGCATCAAGACGAAAAAGAGGCGTTCCTGTTCCCTGTCGCTCGGCTGGCATGGTTCATGCGTCCCACCGAAGCCACTCAAGCCGGCGAGCGTCGGCATACACGACGCTTCGTTGTATCATGCTTGCAGCACGCAGAGGCTCGAGTTTGAGAGGAACAGCGTCCAATTCTCCGTCTTCCTTGCGTCGGCGTGGGGCCCTGGAGTTTTGCTATTCCACTCCCATCGCCGATTGCACTCTCACCTTTGTTAGTCGGTGCCATTGGGCATCTTCTAAAGCATCCATGACATCACTGGACCCATCCATGACAACGTCTGGGCGGTGCTCGCTGCTTTAGGCTCAATGCCACGCCACGGCCTGAGCTGAGCTGAGGGGGAATAATACAAATAGTCTTTGCTCCTGGTGCTTTTGCTCCTGGTGAACTGGTGTTTTCTTCCCCTCCATCATCATAACCCCTCTGTCGATCCTCAAGAATCTCTCCTCCCAACTCTCCCAAACAGCGCAACACCGTCACCATGGTTCAGCAGATCCCCAAGGCCAACCGGCTCCAGGACATGTTCAGCCTCAAGGGCAAGGTGGTCGTCGTCACCGGCGCTTCCGGACCCCGCGGCATGGGCATCGAGGCTGCCCGCGGCTGCGCCGAGATGGGCGCCGACGTTGCCATCACCTACGCGTCTCGCAAGGAGGGCGCCGAGAAGAACGTCGAGGAGCTGACCAGGGACTACGGCGTCAAGGTCAAGGCCTACAAGCTCAACACGGCCGACTACGACGACGTCGAGCGCTTCGTCGGCGAGGTCATCTCCGACTTTGGCAAGATTGATGCCTTTGTAGCCAAGTAGGTGAGCCCCTCAACCTCTGCTGGATCGTGCTAACGTCCTCAGTGCCGGTGCTACCGCCAACGCCGGCGTCATCGACAGCAAGGCTTCCGAGTGGGACCATGTCATCCAGGTCGACCTCAACGGCACCGCCTACTGCGCCAAGGCCGTGGGCGCGCACTTCAAGAAGCAGGGCCGCGGCTCCTTTGTCATCACGGCGTCCATGTCGGGCCACATCGCCAACTTCCCCCAGGAGCAGACGTCGTACAACGTGGCCAAGGCCGGCTGCATCCACCTGGCCAAGTCGCTCGCCAACGAGTGGCGCGACTTTGCGCGCGTCAACAGCGTCTCGCCCGGCTACATCGACACGGGCCTCTCCGACTTCATCGACCCCGAGACCCAGGAGCTGTGGAGGAGCATGATCCCCATGGGCCGCAACGGCGACGCCAAGGAGATCAAGGGCGCCTACGTCTACCTCGTCTCCGACGCCAGCACATACACCACCGGTGCCGATATCGTCATTGACGGAGGCTACACTTGCCGATAGATGTGTTTGACAAGATTGAGCTTGATACCAACAGAGGCGCATCTGGATGGGGCCGGCGCAAGTCTACGAAAATTTAGTAATGATACATGTACCTGATGAAACAATCTGTCAATCATATGTGCCAGTGATTAAAGCACCAGTGACACAATTGACTCGGTCACCTTTTCTCTCCATTGTTAACCCACTACAATGGCCCCGACTACTGATCCCTTGACAAAGTCCGTTACAATTACTTCATGACAGTGCATTCACCAAGGAAAAAGGCAAAATTAAGTGCCAACACTTTAAACAAAGTAAAAAGGAACCCTAGACACCTCGGATGGGACTCGAACCCATAACCTACAGATTAAAAGTCTGTCGCGCTGACCAATTGTGCCACCGAGGTATTTAAGTTATCTTGCGATGTGCAGCTAAATCTTCGTCTTAAGTAGTCTTCACAGACGCGACACCTGCACCTTTCAATCAGGACTGACTTATCCTATGAGTCCCAAGCAGCCATCGGTGGAAATAAAACTCGTCTAGGAATACAATGTTTAATATTGACTCGCTCTAGGTCGGGTATTACTGTGGCTGTCGAAATTCAGTCACTCATGTTTACTATCAAAGACCCAGTCTAATTCTAGTGCACTCCTCTACTAATAGAGTGTACGTGAAACCTGCTGGATCTGGGCAAGTTGAACTGTATCCTACAAGTCGATATTACTTTATCATATTACCATTTAACAACTACAGTTCACGCGATTACTATCACCTGTCGCGAAAGAACGCAGACAAGCTGTAAGCCTACTATGCATTGTCCTCCTTGGAAGCTACAAGTTGTCATCTGATCTCCCCTCCTCATGCAAGAACAGCCATTATTAAAGCCACATAATATCCTCTTTATAATACTTATCAGTAATATAGCTGACTAATATTAATAAGATATCAAGACATTGATTATTATTTAAGTTCTTCCAAGGTTTTATAACTTTATAATAATCTTATTTAACAGCCTACTTCCTAACGCTTCTAGTTGACACACATCAAGAGGTAATTAGACAATTAGACAAGCATCATGTCTGACAAGAAAGGCGGCAACATCATAGATCCCAAAGACGCAGACTTCTTGGATTAGCAAGGCAAAAATCTCAGCGACGGCGTGAGGAGGCGGTAGAGAAGCGTCGAAAGGAAGAGAAGTCGGAGGATGCCGAGAAAGACCACAGGTTCGTTCTCCACACCGCCAATTTTGCTCCATTTAATACAAGCATAGCCAAGCTTCATACCTCTATTTCGCGTCTCCTAGAAGATGGCGCCCTATGACTTTATCGCCGAACAAGACATCCGGGACGAGCGATTGGCGTTTGCTCGCAAGCTCATTCAAGCGGTCGATGTCATTGTGTCGTTTGTCGACAATCAATTGGCGTGGAATGGGACTGGGAAGTACGACGGTTACTTCAAAGGCTCATTCAACATCAGCCTAGATGTGAAACGCGGCGATAGCGACGAGCATGTCCTTATTCGTTTCCCTTGTCCAGGAAACATATATGGACCATGGCGAGACGAAAAAGTCAAAAACGAGGTAATGGTGATGAAATTCATCCGCGAGCACACCAGCATCCCCGTACCCCTCGTGCGCCACTGGGGCTTCACTGAGGAGAGTCCACAGCAGTTAGGGCCCTTCATTATTATGGATTTTATGCAAGGGCAGGACCTGAGCGATCTCCTGCAACAGCCCGCTGAGAACAAAGAAGAAGCCATCGTTCTAGACCCAAACATTGACGAGGCAAAGCTCGATATTATCTACGAGCAGATCGCTACCTATGTGCTAGAGCTTTCCCGCCTGGAGTTCCCGCGCATTGGTGCTATCTCCCAGGATGCAACGTCTGGCCAGTGGGCTGTCACTGGACGGCCCTTGATGTACGACATGAATGAGGCCGTTACCCTCGGTGGCTATCCCGCCGACCAGTTCGCTACCATGGCGCCGTTTGATCGCGCAAGTGACTTCTTCTCGGCGCGCGCGCAGTGCTTCCAGACACACCTCGAAGCGCAGCGCAATATTGCTGGCGACGATGAAGCCCTCGCTTGGGACCAGTTCGTGGCGCGCCGCTGCTTCGCCAAGCTGATCCCTACGCACGGCATTATCAACGACGAGGGACCCTTCCGGCTCTTCTGTGACGACTTGCGGCCCACGAATATGCTTGTAGATCCTGAGACACTTCAAATCACCGCTGTACTCGACTTCGAGTTTACCAATGCCATGCCGGCCCAGTTCGCCAACGACCTGCCTTGGTGGCTGTTGCTCAAGCAGCCAGCCATCTGGGTAAGCGATGGCAAGGTGCGAGAGTTTCTAGACCTCTTCCTACCGCGGATGGAACAGTTCATCTGCGCCATGGAGCGGGTCGAGGCCAGGTCGCCGCCACCACCAGGGGAGACAGCCCTCTCAGAGCGCATGCGGGACTCGTGGGAGAGTGGGCGTTTTTGGTTCAATATGGCATCTCGGAGCAGCTTCGACATTGACGAAATCTACTGGGCGACCCTGCATAAGGAGGGTCTGGGTGAGGCAATATTGGACAGGACGACGCTTGCTGAGAAGGAGGCATTTGTGCAGCGGAAGAAAGACCAGTTCGATGGGTATCGTAAAGAGAAGGAAAGTGACGAGCGCTTTGCTGATTAGTACATGGAAAAGGGTGGTAATAAAAGCTAGCTGATGACATGGAGCAACAGACGTCCACCAAGGAGGCAAAGCTTAATATTTGTGTGCTTAATGGGAACCATCCATCTCATACTGTCGATATATACCGTACAGGATTGGCAGGTCGATCTGCGACAGGCCATTTGCCTCTTGGCTTTATAGTTCAACTTGGAAGCCATCCTTTGTTCCATCAAATTACACAGACCCAATTGAGTTGGCCGTTTCGGATGAGTTTGACAGCAGCCAGCCGTAACAACCGTTGCATAGCAGAGCATCCCATGAGCTGTCCCGCGTAGTCACTAGTTTTGATGTCTTCTGTCGTTTGCAGCGATCGCAGATGAAACTTGCGGTCTTGGCGAGCCGATGTTGTTGGAGCGTGCCACGTGAAGGGTAGTTCTTCACCACTTCGTACTGAGGTGGTGTAGTTTGTGGATCGTTGGTAGACATTTTGAAGAGTAGAGCGGTGTTGATTCGCGGATGCCTTCATAGGGCCAGACAGCCAGGAATGAGGTAAAGCGTAGTAGTTATCCACCAGGCGGAGGAAATGAAAAGGGAAGACAGAATTAAAAGGCCTCCCAGTGCCGAATGGACGGAAAATATATATCCTTGACCTCATCTTCTTCTCACAATATCGTGCTTCAGCTGTAAGCGGTGGGCCTCCCGCTTTGGTTCAAGCCGGCTTCCCTTACGTTCATGTTCTCATTGGTTATTCGGCCATTTGTGAGGGCTGATTGGCCCAGGCAATGCCCACGGCGGATGAATTCAAGACACCAGAAGGAGACAAACAGCCTCGGTGCCCCAACAATGCAGTTAATCACATCTCTCAATAACACCTTCTATCCCCTCTCTGCTTAAACCTCACCAGAGTGGCAATTGATTCATCGTCAATGGGCTGGCAATCATGGCAGATGCATCAGACCACAGCATACCCGTGAAAGACCTTTACCAGCCTCTCGATAGGACACACATGAGCTCCATAAGACTCTTCCAACGGCATATTAAAGACTCGCGCGGCCATTTCATCCCCTTCTCCTACGTCTGGGGCGACCCAAAGGGCGAAAGGACCTAGAAATAATTAAAACCAACGGAATACAATACCCAAGAAAGTTACCAGGAACCTCACCCACTTCTTGCGGTAGTTAGTCCAGACTCGGACTCCTTCGATCCAAACTACGACTGCAGGGAAACCGGAGGCGCAGATAATTAGCTACAATACAATGGATCATCAAATATGCAATTCGCGGAATAATTCCCCATCTAATAGAGGATACATCCTGCTGCTGCTGCTGCTGCTGCATATCGCGATACAACTGAGAAGTTTACTGGATTTAGTTGCTATGCTAAGAGCATTAGGCGTGATGCCTCTATATATTAATTTCTGTGCTGTTCTCTCTACTAGACTGCCTTGATATATCTACGGGCATTAAACAAGGCTAAAAATAATATATTAATAGGGGATATATTATATGGCAATATATCCCTAATATTCCTATGCCTTCAGCATGGGCCCCCTACCTTTTGGTGTATAGCATAGCGGTCTATTGCGCAATACTGGCTAAATTATACTTGAGATTTATTAATAAAGAAGTAATAAGTACTATATATAGTAATTCTTTAAACCTATGGCTTCACTTAGTACGTGATTATCAAGGATGCAAAATAAAAAGCGCCTCGATATCCCGTGAACAAAGTCCAGGACATTTGTGCAGGGGAAGATCCATAGAAAACCAGGGTGTCTAGATTTTGAAGGAACTACAAGCCGGAATACTATCAAGCAATTTCGTCTCCTTTTTCATATAATCATGGAGTTGAACGATATATTGAGCACTTGCTTGGTTATTCTGTTGACATGACTGCAGACTTAGGGTAGGCATGACGATAATGTTGTGTTGAGTGTACGTCAATCATTTCGTCACTGACAGGGGAACCGGAAACCGTTGGGCGTGGGTCCAACTCTCCAAGGCCACCCCTGTCGATCGTCAGTTCTTCCGTCTCTGCCGAGGTTGGGAAGTACAGGAACTTGAGCATAGTATTAACGTGGAACAAATTGGGAGGTTGGACTCGCATACGTAACGACCTTGTTGCTTGATGTAATTATTTGAAAAGTTCCTCCAGGAATTGCATCCTTATCAGGCATTGAAGTCACAAGCAATGGTTCATCTGGATCTACTACGTGGTATGGATATGGACGTCGATCAAACCGGGGAACAAGGAGTGGCCTGTTCCGTTTATGACTGAGTTTGACCGAGTTTGCATCGAGGGAACTGTCCTCGATGGTACCAGCAGATCACTTCCGAGCTGAGGTATCGGAGTTTCTTCCTGTCAAACACTGCTTCTTTGGGGTTTGTGCAGTAGTCGAGGTCAGAGTCGCTGATGAATCTTCTCGTATTGCGAGGATACTTGTGAGGGGGCCATTACGTTAACGTCAACGATGAGGGTTGCCCGATATCGGATAGAAGCCTCGTAATAATTAAAACGCATTTGCACAATTTCTTTTTGAGAAACTGTGAAGTCCATGACAATAATACCACGTTTTGCTTTACTCTGTCTTGGATCGCTTCAACATGACCTGCTTTGAGCTTCTGCCAAACAAACCATCTGGAAATAAATATGGAAATAAACCAGGTTCTAATAATAGCAGCAGCGCTTGAGCGGACTTATTCGACGGCCTCGACTGTCGGATAAGTTGGCTCCGCTCTCATGTGTGAATCACGTCACCATCCTCGTTTAGCAGTTTAGCCGTCTTTGGCGTGATTAATTGCTGTGTTATGATGCGACAATCTTTTCTTGCTCGCTGGAATTACCAGTGTCTTGAGTGTCTCGCTGGCCTGTAAGAAACCATTTCTGTGACAGGGGTTCAATACTCCAACTCTGAATATCCTATCGCCTCAAGATGCACCGAGGTAAACTTCTCAGCCCCCAAATAATATGCAGAGGAAAACAAGACTCCAATCAATTTTTCTGTGCGAGACGCCCTCTGCGTATTGCCATGGTCTGTGGACGCAGGAACAAGGATGCAGGAACCATAATATGCTGTGATACCCAATGAACTTCTGTCCAGTATTGGCTGAGAACAATCACACAAGTTCTAGAAATGTCGATATACCGACTTGATTATTGTTGGAGGAATTATGCAGAGGAAAAGGCTGCCTGTGGAATACCTCGTAACTATCCCCGACGTGATTCTCCGTAGTGGAGATGCTCCCAGGGATCTTGCCAGAATCATTCCCGGATACGGTCTTGATCGGCCCTGGTCCATGAGAGATAGCCATCACCAGCGTGATGTGCCTGTTCTGCGTCCGACACCAGCCGATTTGGCTTTTCCCTCGCATTCAACTCGGCCAATCCGCACGGGTTTGCAGCATGATTGCTCGATCATCACGAACAAAGAGGAGAAACCTGCTCCAAAGTGGGGAGACGGCGGCGATCCAGGGAATAAATAGAAAAGCTCGTGTATGTATGTCCAAGCAGCCAGCATACGTGTATCGAGGCCCACACAGCGGCTGGAGCCCCACGGCGAGGAGGTCTGTCCAGGCAACGCACGAAGCTGACAGGGGCTGTCAACCAACCATGGCGTTGAGACCAGGGCTGATCTAATCGTGGCCGCCCGCAGATCAAAGGTCCCATGTAACTGGACCATCAGATCATACCCCGCTGGCTGATAGGTCAACACGAAGGCGGCAACGTGGTTCATGTGTCTGGAAAACAAGAGGCGCTTTTTTAGCCAGCCTAAGAAAAACGGTTTCATGGTTGGGAGAGCCTATCAAAGGAAAGCCAAGCAACTTCGATATCTGTGCTTGTTCGTGAGGCGACAACTGTCGGTTTGATACCCAGATACCACCCAAAGATTTCCGTCCCATCCGGACTTGGCAGCCCATTCTTCCAACATGGTGGTGCAGCATGGATCTATGGGCCCTGGCAGCCGGCCACTTGAGCCGCGCGGGTCAATCAGTTCCACCGTAGATGCATGTCGTCCAACCGCCTGGACTGCACATACGCGCCGTCCAACATGACATCACGTACCGGGATCTCAATGGAGAAGCCCGTATTCTATCCAGAGTCGAGGAAGTTGGGCCGAGCTGTCAACCAACCGACCGCAGAGCCGTATACGAGGGACGCAGCAGAAAAACAAAACAGCTGAGCGAGGCACGGCGCTTAAGGTAGTATAAGAGAGCTCCTCTGTTTCCGTTCTGAAACTCGTTTTGTTTCTTCACAAGCCTTTCGTTAAACAAAGCCGCACTCGTTTATTGCACTCGTTTTGCCAAACACGATGCAGGGCTATCTCTTGCTTGGCGCTGCCGCCGTTGGCCTGGCCAACGCCGCCGCCGTGCAACTCCCTCGGGGTTACCCAGCTCCCCCCAGCGAACAGTACACCACCTCGACCGTCTATGAGACTCAGGTCTTCACTGTTACTGAGTGTCCCCCATACGTCCCCGACTGTCCTAATAAGACGCAACGTATCACCACCAAGACGGTTGCCGTTTCGACTACTGTCTGCCCTGTCACCGAGGTCCAGCCTCCAAAGGAAACCAAGCCCAACCAGCCGTATCCTCCGCCCGAGGAGAGCCAGCAGTATCCCCCTCCTGAGGAAACCAAGCCCAACCAGCCATACCCTCCGCCCGAGGAGAGCCAGCAGTATCC
>JABCKW010000421.1:0-12082 GCA_014824385.1 Fusarium cyanostomum
GGAGGGGGGGACAGAGAGCTCCGGGGAGGCTTGGGTTTACAGCGACTTGTTCCTCGGTCGCTTTCCCTGTCTGTTTTGGCGCGTTTGGCCTGGGCTAGCTTTCGTCCAGCTTTCCCTCCTGTGATCTGTCTCTGGGCAGAGTGACCCTTGCAACTCGTAACAAGAAATCGAGATCCGAGGCGCGGTGGATATCTGGTTATGGTGGAGATGGAGATTTGAGCATGCGGGAAGAGGAGATTATCTCTTTTCTCTTTCTCTCTGACGAAATCAACGGAAATCAGGGTCCTTGGTGAGCGTTACTGTACAGTTACAATCTTGCGCAGGTCTTTCTTTTCCTTGCGTCCGGGATGTTTTCATGGAAATGTTAAAGAGGGGAGATTTAGCTAGAGTTGAAAAGAGTCGAGTCGGTGAGAGTGAATCTCTCTAGTGTAGCCCCCAATGAGGCCATCTCTAGCAGGTAACTTAGGTGGTGTACAGGAGGGTTTTCTTGGCCCATCACGTCCGTCTGGTTCCATGCCATGATGGAATCCACACCCAGCCAGAAGGCAGGCATGAATTCAGTGCCATTGCCCTCCCTGTCAGTTGAACGCATCCTGGCATCACCGTACGTATCATACATTACTCGATATCATAATCATGCCTCCTCCGCGTTTTCCCCTTGTCTCTTGTCCGCAGAAACCTGCATTCAACCTGCTCCGTACATCTGTACTTTCCTGGCATATCCTGCGATGACGTCAGTCCAGTCTTGTCTCACCCCTGCCCGTCTCCGGAGCTTTCTCCTGAGCTTGCTTGACAGCGCACGTCCATCCGCCAGGAATCCCAGGATCCATCCTCAGTCTGACTTTTGAGGCTGTTGTTGTACCTCTCCTGCCAAGGTTCGCTTCGCAGGTACCTCCATCCTCGATCCGCCCTGTCGTCATACGCATCCCGCCCATCGTGAAATCGAGGCGAGGATCGAACATTCTCCCGAAGAATCGTTGGGTGGGGTGCAACACCCCTCAATTTCCCCAAATCAAACTGTAGAGAAGGCCCTCATGATATTTCTTTTCTTTCTTTCTTCTTCTTAGCGCTCTGTCGACATCCCACTGCCTATTGATTCGAGCTTCGCATCACGCGCTGCGACGCTGCAATCATTCAAAATCCCAGGAAATTCCCGGCCTTGACGTCATTTGCATAAGCCACAAGAGTCTGCGGCGCCGTCTGCGTGCGATCCCCTGTTTATCGGGCTTAAGCTCAAGTTCCACACAGAATCAGTCCGTCCTTTGAGCCCGAGCATTGCATGTCAACACCAATATTCGAACTTTTTTGTGATGCAGGAATAAATAAATGTCCTTGGCGGGAATGCGGCGTTTGAACTCACTCTGTGGCTCTCTGTTTCGTGTGCTGTCACCGTAGAAATCACAATGATTTAAGCAGTGTCATCAAAAGATCCTTTGACTTACACGGTATAACGGTTGAAGTACCAACGAGAAAATACCCTCACATAGCTCCCAGTTTCCCAGAGGCTACATATCATAAATCGTAAGTTAAACCAACAGGTTCCTCCAAACTCAGATCATCATCAGCTTGCCCTGTCGATCCCCAATCTCATCCCGTCCATCCATCTCCCATCTCGGAATCCATCTTCGCCTTCCCCTTTTCCCCATCATTGGATGGATCGACCTCCCCCTCCGTTCGAGGCCATTTGATCGACATAGATTGCTTAAAATACCCAAGCATTGGACGTCTGTTGCCCCAGGTCGGGATCCTCGCAGAGGCAAGAGGTTAGGGGGAGGGCCCTCCCGGGCGATCCAGCTACTCGGTAGCGAGCAATCTCTGATCTAATCTACCGCTCATGATACGTGTACAGACCTTAGAACTAACTGCCCTCATAACATCTCTAGCTCAATGAGGGCATTTCCTGTGACATCACCCTCCCCCCCCGGGGGGGCTTAGAGATCTATCCCTTCACCTCATGGTCTCGTACCAACTGCGAGCTACCTCTACGAGGGCTAACTCAAACATATTCGGACCCTTATTCACCATGAACCGCTTTGGCTCTAGCGTATCGCCACTTGATGATCTGCAACCTCGAGAATCGGTGGATATGTGCGAAGACTGCCCTCCCTGGAACCTCACCTCCTTTTACCACATGACTACACAACCCCACAAAGCACTCGTATAGGAGACTGGTTCTCCCCTGAAAGGCCCACCGTGGAGCTCTTCAAGCGGTATTTGGCTTCGGTTGCTGCCAGCTGATTGTCAGGCCACAGCGGCGTGCGAGAGTGGTTTCGCTTGGCAGCCCAGATTATGCATCAATTTACACCACCGGTCGAGGTTGTCTCTATCAAATCAACCAACACCTACTTTCTCGGCTAGGTCACAACTCAAGGGCCCACTGAGATTAAGAAGTGATTACTCTCTAAATCACAGAATCGAGTAGTTGGCTTGCAATCTGTGTCATAACTTATTTCACTATCAAAGGGGCAGCCTGTTCATGATGCACACTTCTCATGAGTCTTGCAATTCGAACCCAATCCATACCACCAATCACCATCATCAATTTGCCTCATTCCCTCTCTTCTACCTGTCAGATCTAGCCCGCCCGCTTGCGAGTCTATCCCTGTCACCTAATCTACCTCTATCGTGGTCATAATCTAGTCCTGGATAACAAGAGGCTCCACGTTCCAGATACCCTCAGCATATTCGTCAATGCAGCGGTCGCTGCTGAAGAAGCCCATGCGGGAAACAGAGATAATCGTCTTCTTGATCCACTCTTCCTGGTTCTTGTACGCCTCGTCCACAAGCTTATGCGTCTCATTGTAGCTGTGGAAATCATCGGACACCAGGTAGTAATCACCATGGTCACGGACGGCCGCGATCAGGGCACTAAAGTCGTGGACCGAGCCAAATGTGCCCTTCTCAATCTCGGCAAACACCTTCTCCAGGTCGGGGTCGATGTTGTGCGAGCCATACTGGTGAGCGTGGCGGAGATCCTCAACGTCCTCGGCGAGGTTGCCAAACAAGAAGATGTTGTTCTCGCCAATCTCGCGCGTGATTTCAATCTGAACTCAGGTTAGCCGCCTTCTTATAGCAAATGATCATGCACCACTCACATTAGCACCATCGCAGGTGCCGATGATGAGACCACCGTTGAGGACAAACTTCATGTTGCTGGTGCCAGAGGCCCTGGAAGGCATGTTAGAATCCTTACTTCTCAATAGTCTCTTACGTGATAACTTACTCAGTGCCAGCGGTGGAAATATGCTCGCTTAGATCCGAGGCCGGGGTGATGATTTCGGCCTTGCTCACGTTGTAGTCGGGTAGGAAGACGACCTTGAGGAGGTCACCAATGTCCTCATCGTTGTTTACGACAGATCCGACGGCGTTGACTAGATGAATAATCTGCTTCGCCATCCAGTAGCCGGGAGCAGCCTTGCCTCCGAAGATGGAGACACGGGGAACCTGCTTCTTTCGCTCCTCAGGGGACAAGGCTTTGAGAGTGAGATATCGGTGGATGACACCAAAGATGTTGAGTTGCTGACGCTTATACTCGTGAATTCGCTTGACCTGAACGTCGAACAGCGACGACGGGTTCACAGTGATGCCAGTAGCTGTCTTGATGAGCTTGGCAAGTCGGACCTTGTTAGCATACTTGATCTCGGACCACTCCTTGCGGAAATCTTTGTCCTCAGCATACTGCTCGAGCCTGTTCAGGGTAGTCAGGTCCTTGAGGAAGCCATTGCCGCCGGCCTTGGAGGCGATGAGCTCCGAGAGACGAGGGTTAGCCTGGTGGAGCCAGCGGCGGGGAGTGATACCATTGGTCACGTTAGTGAACTTGTCAGGACCATAGATCTCGACAAAGTCCTTGAAAATGGTGGTCTTAATGAGATCTGAGTGCAACTCAGCGACACCGTTGACCTTGTGAGATCCGACAATGGCCAGGAACGCCATCCGAACCATCTTAGGCTGAGACTCCTCAATGATGGATACCCGCCCAAGCATGTCTCGGTCATTGGGGAAAGCCTTCTCGACCTTCTGAAGGAAGAAGAGGTTAATATCGTAGATAATCTGCAGGTGCCTTGGCAGAAGGTGCTGAACCAGACCGACGGGCCACTTCTCCAGAGCCTCAGGCAGGACAGTGTGGTTGGTGTAGCCGAACTAGAGAGTTTTTAGATTTTCAGAGACCAAATCAGCGAGAAACGAGACTTACAGTGTTGACAACAATGTCCCACGCCAAGTCCCACTCAAGGTGTTCAACATCGATGAGGATACGCTGCAACTCAACAATGGCCAGTGTAGGGTGAGTATCGTTGAGCTGGATGGCCACCTGGTCAGGGAACTCCTTCCAAGGGCGGTTGGCCTTCTTGAAGCGGCGAACAATGTCGTACAGAGAGGCAGCAACCCAGAAGTACTGCTGCTTCAAGCGGAGTTCCTTTCCACGTTCTAGGTTGTCGTTGGGGTACAGGACAGCGCTGATGGTCTCAGCCCGCTGCTGATCCGCGACTGAGCTTTCGTAGTCGCCATTGTTGAACTTCTGGAAGTCAAATTCTCCACCAGATGCTTTGCTGGACCAGAGTCTCAGGTTGTTGGTGGTGGGGGTGTCGTAGCCGGGGATAGGGACGTCGTAGGCAACGGCCTGAACGATCTCGCCGCCCTCCCAGATAGAAAAGTGCTTTCCGTTCTCATCAGTGGTCTTTCTAACGTGTCCAAAGAATTGGATCTGAGAGTCAAAGTCAGTAATGTCCACTTCGTTTTACTTGATGTGCTGGTGCGCTTACATCAACTGTCACGTCGTGTCGGGGGAACTCCCAAGGGTTAAAGTCGAGCCAGTAGTCAGGCACCTCGACTTGGTATCCGTCAATGATTTCCTGTTTGAAAATGCCATATCGATATCGAAGACCGTAGCCCCAGGCGGGGTAGTTGAGAGAGGCTAGACTGTCAAGGAAGCAGGCTGCGAGGCGACCAAGACCACCGTTGCCCAACGCGGCATCATTTTCCTGGTGGATGATGTCCTCGATGCGAAAACCGAGTTCAGAGAGACCAGCTGTGCACTGATGTTAGTATGGTAATGAGGTCTGTATGTCTTGGCTCACCCTTAGCAGTGTCCTTCTGTCCCACATTGAGCATGGCATTGTCCAGAGCGCGGCCCATCAGAAACTCGAGACTGAAGTAGTAGACGCGCTTGGAATCGCGGTATGTCTGGCGCTGCTGAGTCCTGTTCCAGTCAAGGACTAGGCGGTCGCGGAAAGCCAGACTGGTGGCAGAGTAGGCAGCATGCTCATCGCAGTTGAACATGGAGCGGGCGAGGGTAGTCTCGACATGACGGACGACCTCTTGCTCGAAGCCGTCTTTCCCAGTGAATCCGCGCGTCTGGTTGCGCTTCCATGCCTCGCGCTGGGGCTCGGGAATTGAAGCTGTTTAGAAGGTGTAAGTGTAGGCACGGAAGTGGACTTGAACGAAGTGAGCGGGCTCAGGGCGAGTTTGGCATGTTGCGTATATGGAGCAAACATAGCCATCGAAGCAGCCCAATTGGCCCAGAGCATGAGAAATAGGACGGATCCATGAGACACATACCTTCAACGCTCTTGATCTCACTAGGACCGAAGCCGGTCGCGGTTCGGGTGTGTTTAGGGCGAGAGATGCCTGCGGGGCCGACAGAACCCTGAATGTCGACGATCGGAGCGCCCATGGAGGGGCGCCTCTCACGCGTGGGCATTTGCTGCTGTTTAGACGCCATTGCTGCTGATAACCTCTATTCCACACACTTGTCAGTCGAATAAAACACAAGTGGTGAGCGGAAGGAATTGAGGAGAGAAGAGTGAGGGGCAAAAGCTCGTAGCCTCGGAGCAAGTCCGCGCGGCAAGTTAAGTAATGGCCATTGACAGGTCCCTTGTCTCTGTGAAGGCGAGGATCAGATCAGATCACCTACCTCAAGGTTTACCGATGCGCTGAAGGAGTACGTCAGATAAGGCGACTGGCCAGGCGAGACGAGACGCGCCGCAGCTTGAGGTGGGGGAGCGGGGTCGGAGGTTCGGAGGTGCAAGGTAAAGTCGCAGTAGCTTCGTTGCGTGCCCTGCTTTTATGGTGGAGGACAAGAATCCCAAGATATGTAGGGATTCAGGAAGTAAGAAAATATCAGGTAGTCGGGGCGTATAAGTAGAGGTGGAGGTAGCCCCGACCTCTCGTAAACTCGTTGTATGCAGGAAGTTTAAGCTGACAAAGACGTCCAGACAAGACGAACGGCTGAAGAGCTTTAAGCTAGGTGGGCGGATCCGGAGAGGAGCTTGGAGAGCAGGGAAGCTCGGTGGAGTCGACGAAGGAGATATGGAGAAAAGAAGACAAGGGGGAAACGAAAGAAATGAGAACGAGGTGGGGAATACGTTGGTTGTGTGATTAATCCACAAATTGATGCTGTAAGGAGAATATGATGATATTGACGAGAGTAAGGAGTTGGAAGAGAGAAAAGCAGAGGGGGGAGGAGGGAGAGGGGAGAAGTGACCCAAGTAGTGAATGTATGGATGGTGGGAGGAGCTTCTCCTCCATCATGACAACCTCCACTAACTGCAGCAGCTTTGATTTCCCCTCTTTACACTCTCCTCGCCTCTGGCTAACACCAAGAGTAGCAATTCCTAGTTTTTCTTGGGCCTCGTCCTGGCAATTCTCCTCCGGTTGCCCTCTAATATGCTGCTGTTATCTGATCTACCCGACGACCAGGACGCATGCCTGTGGTGCCTTCAGCAACCATCCATATCATCAACTGGCGGGCGGCATGATCCCTCCCCCGCAGCAATGCTCTGTGACATGACGACATTGTTGACACACACACACCCTTTAATTTATCACCACCAAACCGACCGCCATAATCACAAGCTCCTTCGTGCAGCAGCAGTACAGCACAGCACAGCACAGCACAGCATGGATAGCATCGCATCGGCAGCCTAGGGGACGGGAGACGCTGAGCATGAAACCTTGGAAGAGGATTCTGTCCCCCTCACGCAATACAACTGCTACCCATCATTGCTCATTGCTCATTGCTCATTGCTCATTGTCCCTCCAACCATGCACCTGGTCGAGCTCAGTTAAGCTATGGTGAGCGTAAATGCGTCTCACAACGGTCTGAAAGCGCCGCCCCTCCTTGGATCTTGACCGTTCCACGCACGGCCCAGTATTATCTCTCATGGGGGCGCTCATGGCCGCCTCTTCCCCTCCCTCATGCCAACCAGACCGTATCTCGACCTAGTCATCCCAGCAACTTACAGCGCCTGTAATGGACCCGTCGGATAGCCCTCCAGCAGGCACGAGGGAAGCTCGCCTTAGCGGCCCTCTCTTACACCACGGATGGCGGGACCGCGATGCCCGGCTTCTGCCATGAGGCAGACCTTTTCTGGCAAATCGAGGTCGGTCCCACAAGCATTGAGCTGCAGCAATATACCATCGTAGTTCCATAGTAGCACATGAACGCCCCCTAACAACCCCGAGATCTAGAATATTCATGTCTCTGATGAACACGTACCTCCAAATGAACCCGTTACGTTCCGAGAGAGGTCGTCAATGGGCAACGCCTGGGACTGTTTACCAAACAACGTCTTGCTCGGCCTTTCAACTCCCGAAGTAGACCGAGCTGTTGGGACAGCAAAACAATATACCTACCGGTCTCCCCTTTACGGTAACATATTCGTTTTAGAGACGCCCGAGCGTCTTCCAGCAAGCTGCCCGACCTCCTCGACCCCGCCCCTCTATTGTTGACCTATAAAGGGGGATTCTCTATTTGTCCAATTCTTGTTGGCCAATCCGCCTCGGAGCTCTATAAAGAAAAAAGCCCCCATCACATGGCATGGGCCCCAAACCACAACGCCATCACACAGCTTCTCCTCGACACAGACATCTTGCTTTCAAGAGTACCGGTCACCAGTCCTATCACCATCAACTTGGATTTTTCTTCAAGAAATAGTAGGAATGGTACTGAAATTAAAGTAAACTCGGCCAATAGCTGTTCTGCAAGCATACCTCTTTCTCCACGTACTCGGTATTAGTCTAGTTGAAAGACTCGACTACTAGGTACCTAGCTATGATGAGAGTTTGGTCTTAAAAACTGGCTACGTTAGAGGTCCAAGCTCCAAGCCACTTCCAAAGCTCGCCAGGTCTGCTCCCCGCACCTCTCCACCAAAATCAAATGCAGTCTCGGTTCCCCGTTTGCTCTTGTTAGCTGTTCCTGGCCAAATCCCCATCACGTAGCCTTACACCGGCTCGGCTGAACCACCTTGGAAGGTTTTGTCGTTTTCGGAATACAGACAAGACGCTACAGACGATGAGGCGGTTGATCGTATGCTAACCCAATTGCCCATCCATCACCAAGATCAGGAAAAGGGAGAAGCGTCTTGATTCGGCCGATATCTTGTGGCCTAGACAATACATCTCGGGGTAAGCCACCTTCATTCATAGGTTTCCTCTCTCATTGTCCCCTCTGCCCTACACAAACATCACATATCTGGCTCAAGTAGAACCGTACCCCAAGTATCATCAATTCGTCTTGTTTGGACCGAGCGCTATGTACTCTGGAAGTGAAGCAATCCATTCGCATGCCAGCCATGACCTGCTTCCCTGAACACGTTCCCGTCCAGCTCCATAAACACCACTCCACTGGAAACCATGCGCCTGCTCCTCTCAGCCTGGGCACTCAGCAGAAACCACAGGAATGTGACTGGGGTGGCATCTCCGCTTATGCCCCCTTCCTTTCCTCCCAAGCCAGTATAACCAGATCCCCTCCGCTAGCAACTGCGTGGCTGCAATTCAAGCGCGTTTCGTGACTACCATCCATGTCATTTCGTACAAAGGCTCCTTGTCCGAGTGAACAAGATCAAGAGCCCAAAGTCTTGAGTTCCCGCAAGGTCTATTCGCCGCTCAAAAAGGCCGCAAACAGCGCAAGAGCAAAGACAAGATATATAACCAAAATAAAAAATAAAAATAAAAATAAAATTGTCGTCATGTCGAGCGTGGCTTCTCGGAAGCCTGAGTCGAGACCTGCCAATTAGCATCTCCGCTTGCGTCCCGAGCACACGCGCAATCGTGGTGAAGGTCGAGATTATAGAGAAAAGAGCCCGATCGTGGGGAAGTGAGCGATCGAAGGAGAGCGTTCAAGATAAGGTAGCGCCGCGTCGAAACGGAATAAAACAAGGATCGTGTAAATTCGAAGTCGTCCTCCTTCCCATGCCCCCAAACTCCAGATAATGCTCTCGACGCCAGCCCACAGTTCCGTGCCCTAACATCATAGTCGAAAATCAAAATGCGCAGCGCTTCGCTATCAAAGAATGCCCGAGTCCTTAAGCGCGTTATTCAAGATAGTCTCCTTTACTGCTGCGAAGACGAGTCGGATGTTTGACGTATCTGTTGCTTGTGTCAAGCTGTCGCATGTTAGAATCCCATTGTTCTTCTCATGCTCGCTCGAGCTACTTACTGAGGGTACAGATTTAGGTGTGCTCGATTGACTTGGTTGAAGCGCCAGAGCAGATACTTGGCCGCCTTGTTGACGTCGTTGCCACCCGAATAATCTGGAAAGTAATTGCCCAGAGGAGATCTGCTCAGCTTCTGCTTGAAGATATCCACCTTGTTGAGGAATAGGATGATACTGGTTCGCATGAACCACCGCGAGTTGACCACCGAGTCAAAGAGTAGTAGGCTCTCCATCATTCGGTTCTAGCCTGGACGTTAGTATGAACACCCAGAACCAGAACCCAGCTGTAACTGACCTGGCTGCTTTCCTCGAGCAATACTTGATCGTATTCACTCAGTGCCACGCAGAATATGATTGACGTGACGTTCTCGAAGCAATGGATCCACTTCTTTCTCTCGCTTCGTTGACCGCCCACGTCAAACATGCTATGTTGGCGTCAGTACACCGATGGCCTCAAAGGATAAGAATCGGTGGGGAAGCTCACTGGATGCTTAGCTGGCCCATCTGGAATCTCGTTTCGTAGATACCCGTCGTCTTCGTTCGCGCTCGTAGCACATCCATCTCGTTGGGAAGATAGTCAGAAGCCACTATTCGCATTGCTTCTTGGAAGAAACTAGACGAAACCTGGTCAGAACACAGCTGAGATAAGAGTCGGAGATCATAACATACTATTCTGCCGAGTCCATGAGATAGAACTCAGTCTGATGTTCCATGAGAAAATCTTTGGCCGGATCATTCCATAATGACTGCACCGCAGCGCCTACTTCGGGGTCAATATGGGCTTGTGGACCCGACTCGGCTTGGTACTCCATCAGGAATTCGGCGTGTGCCTTGTTCTCCTCGTTTTGGGGCTCGATCTCGAATTGTTGCATAGCCATAATGACAGCCTTGGCACACTCGACGAGGTTTTTGAAGACGGTTGGTCGATAGTTAAAAAGCTCATCTTCCGAGTAACCCTTGAGATGTATGATTTTCATCTGTTTGACGATAGTTGACTTGCCACTTTCTCCAGAGCCTGCGACTCGTGTCAATAACAACAGTCTGAGAACGCGCTGCACGAGCTGCTGTAAACGCCCTTACCTAGGAGCAAAATCTTGCATTCCTTGCGTAATCGCTTCGAATCCTCCTCAAGGATCTTGTCGATGGCCTGACTCTTCTTCTTCTGCTCCACCTCCTCATTACTCGAGCTCATACATGCACCCATTTTACCAGACTGCGAAGAGACACAAGATCGGCCTCTAAACGCGAGATTGATGGTGGAACCGGGACCGGTTTCAATTCGGAATTGTGCGAGATAAGACTTTCAGAAGCCCATGACGGTCGCAGTATTTCGCAGGAAGCAAGCGGTGCCGAGGGATATGCGAATCCCCGAGAAGCAGGTAGCCGTAATCGTTATCGGTAACAAAGAGTGATGTTTCGAGTCGGGTCTCTCGCGATCGAGGATGGTTGATGGCTAGATGCGGCAGAAAGTTGGCGAGACAGACGGGTGCAGGGCAATCGGATGCGGCAAGAGCGAACGGGGAGGTCGGGGAGGTCGGGGAGGTCGGATCGTGACGGGGTGAGATAGCGTGAATTAAAGATCTGAGGCTTCGGGAGAAGAATTCCTCGGGAGGATGCCAGAAGAACGGCTAGCGATATCGAAAGAAGTCGAGGGATGTTGACGAGAAGTGGCAGAGCGACGACAAGGCTGGAAGGGGGATGTTTGGCGGTGGGCAGGCGAGATGGATAGGCCTTGTCGCTCCAGATGAACGCCGTAACTACGGAGCTGGGGAGCTCGTGGAGGCAGGGAGAGCGGGCGAGACTAAAAGGTACAGGTACAAAGGCACCAGGGCACCTCGACGATGACGAGACAGAGTCGGCGGAGCGCGGCACCAATTGGCGAGGGCGAGCTGGCAGTGGAGAACGAATGGGAGCAGGGGTGTGTGACCGCGGGAACGAGTGAGAGCGGGTGAATGAGGAGTTTGAAGGGAGCTTTTTTTGGGGAGGCTTGGAGGCTTGGCGGGTCGAGCTCAATGGGGCGTCCACTGTCTAGGACCTCGAGCGAGGGGTGCGGATCAAGCACCGCCGGATATCGTTGGTTGAAAAGAGCTGTGCGTGGATGAGTCGAGTCGAGCCGACAATGATCTCGGTAGCGCAGTAGCAGAGAAGAGAAGAGCCTTGTCTTCTCTTACTCCGCGGCCAGTATATAGTAGTGATCGGCACCCGTGCAAGGGGATCGAAGATGGAGGGAGATGACAGGAAACGACGGGTCAATGAGGTTGATGAAGTTGAAGTGAGATGAGATGAGATGAGGTGAGAAAGTATAAGGTTGGTACCTACTTTCCGGTAACAAAAGCAGGTGCTGGGAACTACCTTGGGTAGGTACCTAGGTAGGAGGGATGGAATGAAACCTGGAAGGTATGAAGGTACAAGGTACTTGCTGTCGTCGGGGCACCTCCTACGCGGGAGGGGGGCGTTTCTAGATATAGCCTGTGACCTAATAAAAACTCTTAAAATAATAATTATATAACATACTATAGATTAGGGCCTTAAAGTATATTACAGGGGAAAAATATATTAGGGTAATATATATATATAGTAAGTGTTATAGTTAAGTAAGTATTACACTTTTCCCTTTTATATTTAACTTTTTATTTAATTAATTAATTC
>JABCKW010000422.1:0-22729 GCA_014824385.1 Fusarium cyanostomum
ATTGCCTCTGGCCACGGATCCCGGAACTGGCCAGCGGATTGGTCTCGACCATTTCAATTTCCTTGCTGTGTTGGGTAAGGGTAACTTTGGTAAGGTCATGCTTGCTGAAACCAAGCGATCCCGAAAGCTGTACGCGATCAAGGTTCTCAAGAAGGAATTCATCATTGAGAACGACGAAGTCGAGAGCATACGGTCTGAGAAGCGTGTGTTCCTGGTAGCGAACAGAGGACGACACCCCTTCTTGACCAACTTGCACGCGTGCTTCCAGACGGAAACTCGTGTCTACTTCGTCATGGAGTACGTTAGTGGTGGTGATCTGATGCTGCACATTCAGCGTGGGCAGTTTGGAACCAAGCGTGCGCAGTAAGTTTATTCTCAACATCATCCATTGGCTTCGCTCTTTCTTACAACTGCAGGTTCTACGCCGCTGAGGTTTGCCTGGCCCTCAAGTACTTCCACGAAAACGGTGTTATCTACCGTGATCTGAAGCTTGACAACATTCTTTTGTCGCCTGATGGCCATGTCAAGATTGGTGATTATGGTCTGTGCAAGGAAGATATGTGGTATGGATCCACGACGAGCACGTTTTGTGGAACTCCTGAGTTTATGGCTCCTGAGGTATGATCTTGACGTTAACTGCCTCGTGCTTTTGCTGACTTTGAACTAGATTCTACTCGATAAGAAGTACGGACGTGCCGTCGATTGGTGGGCATTCGGCGTCCTGATCTACCAAATGCTTCTTCAGCAGTCTCCCTTCCGTGGAGAAGACGAGGATGAAATCTACGACGCAATTCTCGCCGATGAGCCCCTCTACCCGATCCACATGCCCCGGGACTCCGTATCTATTCTCCAGAAGTTGCTCACTCGTGAGCCGGACCAGCGACTCGGAAGCGGCCCAACTGACGCCCAGGAGGTGATGAGCCAGCCGTTCTTCCGCAACATCAACTGGGACGACATTTATCACAAGAGGGTGCAGCCACCTTTTATGCCCACGTTCAAGAGCGCAACGGATACCAGCAACTTCGACTCGGAATTTACGAGCGTTACTCCCGTTTTGACTCCAGTCCAGTCTGGTAAGTTTTGTAGTCTTTTACTCTTCAGGGGTCAATGCTAACACCGTTCTCAGTCTTGTCACAAGCTATGCAGGAAGAGTTCCGAGGCTTCTCTTACACCGCTGATTTTGATTAAACGACTGCACACGAGATTGACGATTTTTGCAATGTTTTGAGATCATGGCGCCGCGGTGNNTTAGATGGCCGGACACCGCGGGCTGGTGGTGCCGATGCAACGAACTCGGCATGAGCGCCTGGAATGACGCTTTTTTATGTTGTTCACTCGTTTTGGCTGTAGTAGTTGATTTTGCCGTCAAGTAGCGGGCGATGAAAAATGTATGGTAAAGGCCATCTTGGTAGTTGCAGATAACAGCGATGGAGAAACACCATGTCTGCTTAATAGAAGTGAGAAATAATGAGATTTGGAAATCACGGAGGTGTAGCTAGATGGCGTGACCTGATTGAACTTGTATAAGCTGACATTGGGGAGGTGTGACTCTTGATAGATAGTTCTGCAGAGGGCATGCATGATACGATTGTATCAGAAGAAAGCCTAAGCCTCTGCGAACCCACGCTACCACTTCTTATTTAGTGACGGCTATCTTGGAATAAATATTTAGGAGGTTCGGCTCTCCGTCGGTCAACCTTCACCTTGCAGCTGGGGCCTTTTGCCGTCTCCTCTATTCATGGTGACTGTTCACACAAATATTGCCCCTTCATACAGGTCAGTCGGGATCGCCTCAGTGTCATCATTTGAAAATTTGGCTTTTTTTTGTTCGTTACGATGTAAATACCCATTCTCTTTCTACTTTAATCTATCCCTTCTACGAAGTGTACTCCTTCTGCAGCAGCTTGGCGATGGTGTTGAGCCTGACATGCATGTTAGCACACTATTCTTTGATGCGAAGGACAATGGAACTTACTGAATGTTGCTGGTGCCCTCATAGATGGCACCAATCTTGCTATCGCGGAAGTACTTCTCAGCAAGACCCTCGCGGACAAAGCCCATACCACCCATCCACTCGACAGCAAGGCCGCTGACACGGCCGGCGACCTGAGAAGCGTAGAGCTTGGCCATGGCGGCGTCCTTGACAAAGTCCTCACCGGCCTCCTTCTTGCGCGCGGCGTTGTAGACGAGGGCGCGAGCGGCGGCAATATCGGTGTACGACTGAGCGAGCTGGTGCTGCATGCCCTGGAACTCACCAACGAGATGGCCAAACTGTTTACGGTCGTTCCAGACGTAGCGGGCAGCATTCTCAAAGGCGCCGAGGGCGAGACCAGTCATTTGGGCGGCAATACCAATACGGCCCTCGTTGAGGAGGCTGATGGCGTACTTGTATCCCTGGCCGCGCTCGCCGAGGAGATTCTCCTTGGGGATCTCGACATCGTCAAAGTTGATGACGCAGGTGCTGGAGGCGCGGATGCCGAGCTTCTTCTCCTTCTTTGCGATGGAGAAGCCCGCGGTGCCCTTCTCGACGAGGAAGGCGGTGATGCCCTTGTAGCCCTTGCTGGGGTCGAGGTTGGCAAAGACGATGAAGAGGTCCGACTCCATCGAGTTTGTGATCCACATCTTGCTCCCCGAGATCTTGAAGCCGTCGGCAGTCTCGGTGGCCTTTGTGGCCATGGCGAAGGCGTCGGAGCCGGAGACGGGCTCGGAGAGGCAGAAAGATGCGACGGTGTTTGTCGCGAGGCGGGGGAGCCACTTCTTCTTAACGGCGGCGGAGCCGTAGTTGATGATGGCTGTGTTGCAGAGGGTGTTGTGCACGTCGACGAGGACTGACACGGAGGGATCCGCGCGAGCGAGCTCCTCAATGCCGATAATGGCAGAGGTAAAGTTCATGCCGGCGCCGCCGTACTCCTCGGGAATCTCGATACCCATGAGGCCCTGCTCAAAGAGCTGCTCGACGACGGCCGGGTCCATCTCCTCGGCCTCGTCCATGTCGCGTGCGCGCGGGAGGATCACGTCCGTGGCGAACTTGGAGACGGTTTCGGCCATGGCGGCCTCGATCTCGGAGAGGTGAGAGATGGGTGTGGGAGGGATGTCGGAGATGTCGATATGCTCATTGCGACGGGGAGAGGTTGTGGACAGAGGGCGGACGGTGTTGCTGGAGGAATTCTGTGAGCAATTGGGCTTGTAGGCAATAATTAGGCGTGGTTTGCTAACAGGTTTATCCTCGTCATGGAACGAGGAGCGGTGGCTCTGGTGGCAACGCGCTGTGTAAGACCTCGTCCTCCCCTCAAGGCAGGCCGCAAAAGCCGAGTGAATGACGACGACATGGTGAGATTGGCAGTGTCAGAGGGAAGAGCGAGTATGTGAGAAGCGGAATGGCGAGAAAAAAAGGCGACGTTTTAATTAAGGGAGGGGTTAGAGGAGAGTGGGAAGTCTGATCAAGTCGACGAGGCGGAGGAACGACAATCACAAGCCAGAGGGGCACAACCGAGACAGCAGCTTTGTGTAAGTTGAAAGGAGATGAAAGGGAAAAGGGAGAAGAAGGGATCCAAACTTCTTTTCTCACCTCTGGTCTAAGATCTAACGTTATCTAACTAAAATCAGCCACACTCGGTCTTTTCGCTTGTTCAATACCCGCGGGCGTGTCACGGCTGAGGCGGTTGAAGATCTGCTCTGCTCGGCCTTGGACAGCCGAGGGTAACCAGGAGGTCATTCGGTATTACAGCGGCATTAAGATTTGACGCGGGGAGAAAAGACGCGCCGAAGATTAACCGGTGACGTCAAACACAGCCGGACAGCGAAAAGCCGGGGTCGAGGTGTGACATGTGATCTAACAGCTCGGAGGACGGAGAATCGAGGTCTCCGATACAGACAGCCACGTGACCCAATTGGGAGAGGCCGAGATTTTGGTATCGCTTCACCAGAGCTTGGGGGTTCAGAGTAGAGACAGGCTGGATTTGGGACCAATTCAACCCACCGACAATAAACAACCTCGCTCCGACCGCCTCCTCGTCTCGCCCAACATGGTCGGCTCCATCCTCCGCCAATTCTTCTCCCCGGCCACGCGCCGGCCCCTCGCCGCCTCCCTCTCAACACCACCGACCCGTCTCCTCCAACCATCCCTCCGAACATTCACCACCTCTACTCCCCGCGCCTTCGCCCCCACGACCGTCCGCCCCGCGACACTCAACCAGGTCCTCCGCGGCATCCGAAAGGGCAAGCGCGCGCGCCACGCTGTCTCCCCTGCGCTGTCCAACACGCACTGCCCGGCGCTCAAGGGTGTGTGTCTCCGAGTCGGCGTCGTGCGCCCCAAGAAGCCCAACTCTGGCGAGCGCAAAACCGCTCGTGTCAAGCTCTCCACCGGCGCCGTCATCACGGCCTATATCCCTGGCGAGGGTCACAACATCCAGCAGCACAGTGTTGTGCTTGTGAGAGGTGGACGTGCGCAGGATTGTCCTGGTGTGAGATACCATCTTGTACGGGGAGCTCTAGATCTGGTACGTTTTATCTGTTTGCTTCTGAACCCATGGGCTTGCGATTACAAATTGGGGATGAAATGCTGACAATTGTTTAGGGTGGCGTTGCGAACCGAACGACGAGTCGAAGCAAGTACGGTACCAAGAAGCCAAAGAAGGCCACTGTTGGTTAAGGAGCCATTTGCAATTGCAGATAGCGGTGTTGAGATTGGGTGATGAAACGATGGGCTCCAAGAGACGTGAGACCATAAACCTGGCCACGGCCATGTACCCATATTGTACAGTATTTTAAGCAAGTTCAAGAGGAAGCCATGACATAGATCCCAAAGAGTCGATTGATTCATATACATCTACATGACCAAAGCTGTCCAAAGTATTTCAAACCCAGACGCCTGATTTTTGTTCGCGCGAGAATATATCCCGATCCCTACCCGTCAAGTGCAGCCCAGAAATGAGGGAAACAATCTACCGAGCATTACAACCTGTATGATAACGTACAATCCATCGCAAACCACCTACCACCTAAGTGTGGTTTATCTACTGCTCCTGCTCATAGCCCTTGGGCTTCTCCATACCGTTGAGCTCGTAGTATCGCGAGGTGCCTGGGTTATTGCGTTAGTTGAAATTGCTGGTATGATGTGGGTTATGGACTTACAAGAATAGCCCTTCCAGTCAAAGTTGTCCTTAGGGTTGCAGTGGCATCGGAGGTCAAGACGCGTCTGCTCGCCAGTGGGGCAGTGAGTGAAGGGAACGTGGTAGTAGGCAATATCGTTAAAGAAGTGAATCTGCTCCTTCTTAAGGAGAAGACTAGCGGCGATAGAGTGGACGGGAGCATCACCCCATCGCTCGTAGAAGAAACCACCGTCCTTGTCGAGAGACTCAAAGAAGTCAAGGTACGGCTTGCTTCGGAGCCACTCCAAGCTACCAACTTCAAAGTTGGACCACTAAAACTGGTTAGCTGTATGCTCTAAATCCAGATATATTCATAGCACTCACGAAATGGCACTTGTTGTAGGTCTTGCCACCATCGTCACTGAGGAAACGCATAGAGTTACCCTCAGAAATGTGCTCAGGGTGGTTGGACATGAACTTCTTGGTGCTGTCCCAGAGCGTAGGAATGGTTTCAATGTACTCGTAGAGAGAGAGGACGAAGCTGTACTTCTTGTTGTTCTCGTGCATGACGCGGAAAGGGTCATAGTGGATGTCGCAGAAGAGCTTGATAGAGGGCTCAACACGCCAGTAGTACTCGTAGTTCATCATGAGCTCCTGTCGGAAGAAGAAACCAGACTCGAATCGGCACATGTGACGGTAACTGACAGAGTCACCGTAGATGATCTTGCGCTCGGCCATATCCTCGCGGACCTTCTTGGCCTTCTCCTGGTCAATCCACTCAGGGAAGGACCAGTGCTCCTCGGGAATCAGGCCATAGTGAGTCTTGCCAGAGCAGAGAGCCGTGGTAACCTTCTTGAACTGCTCATCGAAAGGCTTATCGTTGAGGAAGACCCAATCGTAGTTGTATCGGCGGTTGAAGCGATCCTCGACTTGGCGGATAGACTTGGCAATGTCCCAGACATCACTGTTTCGCGCCAGAGTGACAAATGTGGCGTTCATACGGGGACCAGGAGCAATGTCCTGGAGGTTATTCCAGCCAGGGTCGTTGGGGGTCATGGCCATAGGAGCTTTGGCAAGCTCGCCGTGAGTGTCAGCGGGAGCCTTGCCGGGAACCTTGGGGGCCTCAGCCGGGGCAGCACCAGGAGCAGCATTATCAGCCTGAGGCTTCTGGGCAGGGATATCGTCCTTTTTGAGGGCGGCATCTCCCTCCTCGGCAGGAGCGGGAGCCGACTCTCCTTGTGGGAAGTTGACGTTGTTGCCAGAGTCGGGAGATTTGGGAATAGAGCCAGGGGCTTGGTTGCTAGGGCTGCCAGGGCCGCCGGGGAAGCTGCCGACGTTGCCAGGGACAGGAATGGCATCGTATCTCGAATTAGAGAAGAAGTAGAACATAGTGAGCGTCTGAAAGGAGGCGAGTTAGCGAGTGGCGACAAAGTAAGATGTCAAGACGGAGAGCCAGCGACATACGAAAAGCGCGAGCGCAATGTAGCGCGCGTAGCGCGCATGACCGGCAGCCATGTTGAAGAGAGATTTGACGACACGGAATCGTCAGATAAAAGAAGGATTATGAGTTGAAGCTGACGATGGGGGATGGATGATCGAAAATGGATGATCTGTCGCTCGCGGGCGGGCGCGCACGGGGAAAAAAGATTGGAGAGCGACGGCCTGGAAACTTTTTGGCTAAGGTCGGGTAGGAGAAGACGGCACTCAAACAACCATTCTCATTGAACGGCACTCGAATTGTCTGACCACAGAAATTTAACCAAAGAAAATGCGAGGCCACACGATGCAAAGACGCTTCGTGATGGATGAGACGCAGAAGAAGAAGCAAGAATAAAGAAACGGCACGCAGAGTCGGAAGAAATGGGATGAGCAGAGCGTCCGGGGATCCTGAACAACTTAACGTTACGTAGTAGGAGATCAAGTCAGGTACGTGGAAGCCACAGAGTAGCCACCTACAGAGGAGAGGTACCTCTGGGCAGGTCTGTGCCGCATGAGACGTGGCCAACCAGGCTTGGCATACCTAAGGCCAAGTATTCTTCATTGAAAGATACTTCTGGCTGTCTCCTATCTCCAAAGCTACCTCCATCCTCTGACGTTCAGGGGTAGATCGGCTCCAGCTTGAACAGAGCTTTTGGCGTCTTCTGGGGCTTTGCACTTCCGCTCAGAGCAAAGCGCGCTGATGAAGAAAACTACGAAGACGCAGCAGAAGCTTCTCCTCGACCTGGAACTCGTATGGCGTTGCTTTTCATCATCGAACGCCTCATTGAGGCTGCGCCATCTATCATTCGAGAAGCGATGGAATGGAGGGGTCCACTGCCACTCCCATTTGCAAGCTCAGCTTCGAGAGACTTCGGGGTTTTTGGCAGAAAATCAGCAACTAAGGTACCTAGGTACGTAGTAGATCCAGCGAGGCGCCTATTGTCATAACATCGCCAAGTTTTCTCGTGTTCCCTGATATCGCCCCTTTTGCGTTTCTTGGACATGTTTTAGGTGGGCTGGAAATAGGATGCCTTGCATCAAGGAGCTCTGCGACTAGCCTGTGACAGTTCAAGCTTTCCCCCACCTCCTTGCCCTTGACCCCTGCTCTTGCAGATAGCGTCGTCTCCCTTTCTCAAGTTACAAGGGCTGAAGGGATACATACCTATTCGAGCCCTCTTGTTCCGTGCTTACGAGGCGGCTTCGAGGAGAGGACCTCGACAGGGGAGACTTGTCGGACTCGGCCATCTTTCTTCGCTGTATCTCCCGTCTCGAAAACGATGCTGAGAGGCGCACTCTGCTATGTGTGTCAATTTACGAGACTTCGAAAGCATTACAGCACGCACTCCAAGGTGAACAGGTCTTAAAAATAGTGTTCGTGAAGGAAATTAAGGAGAAAAGATAGATTCTCGTCGGCAATAAACATTCGCTCAACTGTTGTTCCAGATTGAGTGCTACGAAGCTGAGATAAGTTCTTCAGTGGCGATGGATCCCGCATTACATCGGCAGTAATGACCAGGTTTCTCTATTCCGAGGAATCATACCCGTATGAGATTATCTCGAGACAAGGTAACTACCTACCTATCCATATCAATTTGAAGGGCGGCGCTTGATTCAATCCACGGGATCATGCACGTGACATCCAGCTCAAGTTGCCTCCGAGGTCCGTGCTCCCCGCAAGCGGAATCTCCCACATGTGGGGTGAACATCGCTGGCCCTTCGCCGCATCATCGTTGGCATCAGAGCTTCGCCGCGCATCTACTTGGCAGCGCGCTCTCCCTCAGCCGGCCTCTTCTACATCTACGACCCCCGGGGCACCAGGCTAGAGCTTATAAACCCTTGTTGACCTCTTTGAGCCAGTTTCGTGCTCTCTCTGCATGGTTGGCTACGATACCGACATCCTGAGCCCGATTTATTGGAAGACATCATGATAGATTTGTGCGCGTTGGTCGACCCCGAAAACATCTCCTTCTCTTAGTGGTGAGTGGCTTTCTCATCATTTATCTTGCAACGCTCTATTCCGCCTTTGCTTGGCCTCTCCTGGGAATTTGCCTGGGATACACTATGGATACTCTTACAAAATCCCGAACCGAACGTCGTCTATCAACGAGCTTCTACCAACTCAATCTCTTCACGAATCAAACCCTGGGATGGGTTTCTTGCAGCTGACCTTGCTGCACCAACCTTGCACGGAGACAGTATGGTGAAGGGGATTCTTGGAGCGAACCAGGCCCCCTTCGACGAGATTTACACACCATATGCGCGACAAATCCGAGATAGTGCCTATTGTGTAAAGGGATCATTATATCCCACTATCGGACCCGGGACATAATCTATGCCTTCTTAGATCAACAACTCGGATGCTTTACGTCTCGCTTTGGAATGTCAAGGGGCATTCTTGGAGTGGAGGACAACTTGAGCGGGGCACGGAGCTCAAAGTGACTTAATCTGACCTTGGGACAGTATACTGATTTCTTCCTAGTACAATCAACGTCCACTCCTTGATTTCGAAATCTAGCCAAAATGTCTTTCTTCGGCTTCGACAGTTCCCGCCACAATACGGCGGCTCCCGGCTTCTCCCAAACTCACGATCCATTTGCCAGCTTGTCAGGCAGGGATAGAGATGGTGATGATGCCCTCGAATTTGATGATACCTACGATGGTCTTGGAGATCAACTCGAAGAGACCGGTGATGCGTTCAACGACGATACGTTTGGAGACAGTGGTCCGGTGGTTGGGCGCAGTGTTGGTAAAGACTTTGACTTTTTCGGTCAGACTGCCCAGGTTTCTGATGCGATTGAGGAGGAACACCTTCGATATCACCGCCAGCAGCCCATTGCCAAACCCGCTGCCTCTGCTCCTCAGTATTCTGCTGCCGATTTTCAATCTTACTACTCAAACCAGCATTTTCAACAGCCTCTTCAACAGCCGGTGCGCACTGGCTATGAGAAGTACCGAGACCCTGAGCCGCTCCCCGATCTGCACGTCGACAGAAGTATTTGGGGCATTGGGCCGTCCAAGCCCATCTCGCAAGCTTCCCTAGCTCCTGCCCCTGCCCCTGCAGCTCTGCCTATCCAACCCGCCCCCAGCCGCAAGGTTATGAGTTTGGAGGAGGTTGAAGCCGCCATGCGGGCTCAGCCCAGCCAATCGACACCTCAGCCCCCTGTCGCGGAGATTTCTTATCAACAGCCCCCTCTAGGATATCCTGGTCAGCAGCAACAGCCTTCGCAGTCGCATGGACAGGTTCACCCAGTGGCCATTCTGCAACGACCTCACAGCATACAGTCGAAGCCCACGCCGCCAGTCCAGGAACTCCAGTCAACTCCTGTCCAGCAGCACCAGGAGCACCAGCAGCCCCCTGTCCAGCCTACCCAGATCCTGCAGAACCCCAATCGCGCTGCTCCAGATGCGCACTTGCCACCCCATGGCCACCAGGCCAAGCACTCCCACGGCGCCATCCCCAACCTCGCGCAGCTGCAAGCACATCCTCAGATGATGCAAATGTCTGAGGAAGAGAAGGCAGCCTTTTTGGACCAGGAGACTAAGAGGGCTAAACGCAATCACAAGATCTGGCTCCTGTCCAAGGACAATGGCTTGATGACTCCTCAAGATAAGAACTTCATCACGCGTATCCAGCTCCAGCAGCTCGTTGCAGCTACTGCCAATCCTGCTGAGGGGTCAAATGCCTCTATTGCGGAGGATTTTTATTATCAAGTTTACAGCCACATTCGAGCTGGTCAACGTCAGAACCCCAGCCAGCCCCTCAGCAACTTCGCCCAGACTTATCTGTACCAAACCGGTAGCCGACAAGGTGGCATGCGACGACATGGTCGACCTGCTGAGAACCATTTCCAGCGAATGGAGCAACAGGTGCAGCGAGCCGTTGAAGCTGCCAAGAATAAACCCAAGAACCCTCAGCTTGTTATTGCAGGTAGTCTGGGAAAGATTTCATTCAGCAATGCCAAGACGCCTAAGCCTCTACTCAGCATCAAGCGCCCCGACCACGAGCACCAGCGTCCAAGCAGTGGCAAGAAGGGATCTAGCCTTGACCGGAAGACAATTCTGCGAAACGTGGAGAAGGTCTACCAGACTCTGATGCAGATCGAAGACCATGTTCGACTCATCCCACCCCCAATGACAAGCCCGGATGAGGAGCTCGAGAACAAGCACAAGGAGTGGGCCACCATTCTTGAGGCCTACAACACCAAGCTCTGGGAGGAGCTCAAGGTCCATGAGCCGATTGGAGTTATCGTTCCTCACCCATTCATCGCTTTCTTGTCTTGCGCCAAGGGTGAAAAGGCCATTCCTCGACTTTTCCCTCACCTCTCTTACGAACAGCGAACCACCATCCTGACTATGATTATCTACCACCTCGACCAGTTGGATGTTGTTCATGGCGCAGCCATTACACCAGGAGAGGTGACAACACTCAATGCCCGGATGCGAGAAAAGGTTGAACTTTTCATCTCAACTGTCATGCCATCGTTGATGCAATACTTTAACGATACTGGCCTGGATATTGTGGATGGCGTCTTGAATCTCATTGCCACGAAGCTTAACGTTGATCTAATTGCTAGATCGAGAATTGGTGTGTCCATGTTGACGCTTATCCTCAGCCGTGCTGTGCTCCTCAAGCAGACAGGTGTCGGCACTCCCGAGCAATGGGATAAATGGTATACGAATGCTGAATCGTGTTCTCGAGTCATTATACTAACAACTAGTAGGGATCGAACTTTTGAAACCTTATTCAGCAGGCTCGAACCCTCGCTGCCTCACATCTTCCCAGGCAGCGTCAACACCGGTGAAGATGTCTACGTGTGGCAGCTTCTCGCTGCCATGGGCGTCAGCGCCACTCACGATCAACAAACTCGCCTGGTCCTGGCTGTCAAGGACCGCGTTCTTGACACAGTCACTGTTTCAAAGACATTGCCCGCGACCATGGCGGCCGAGCGACTAAACAGTGTCAACCTGTTTATGCGATCTATCGGGTTGGATGTTGAGCTTCTCCAGTAAACGGATATTCCATATGCACATATACTATTGTCGTTGGTGATTCTTTGGACTTTTCTTTTCTGGGCTGGCAGTTGGGAGCGGTGGGAAGAACCGGGATATGCACGGTGCAACAAAAGAAGTTTACGTGCTGGTGAAAGAATATTGGGAGCGATGCAGCGGAAGGGCATGCTGGGTGTACAATATTCCAAAGCGACGACATTTCGAGTGCTCAGCGCACTTGTGTGTACCGGCATTACCATGTCGGGCAATTACTCGTGGACAGAGTTTGGGAGAAGGCTCTTTTCTATCGAGACATTAGGTTAGTATATCGTAGTTCGAATTTTACGCGTTTTTGCAAAGTAAATGTTCCGTACCATTGCAATACCATTGCTTTTCCTGTCTATGAATTGCTACATATCCTGTCCTGTTACGCCGTCCCATGCAACCAGCTTTCGGTATCTTCAGGCCGTCTCTTCCGCCTTCAACGTGACATCCACTCTAATCAATATTAACTGTCTTGGAGGTCGTAGCCCTGGGCCTACCACCTCGCCGAGTAGCAGCTGTCGCCGATCCACCCCGAGACCGAGGCTTGGGTTTCCGCGCCTCTTCAGGCTCTGGCTCAGGTTGCTGCGGTTTCCTAGCGAGAGCAGCCGCCTTTGGCTCCTCCTTGACGGCGGGCTCTGCGGGCGTGCTCAGCTTCTTGATTCCGCTGACAGCCTCAAGAAGCTGGTCGTCGTCCCACCGACGACCGAACCGGGGCACAGCATCCTCAAGTAGCAGCTCATCCTCCGCAGCAGTGTCCGCCTTCTCCGCGTCGCCCTCGCCCTCGCCCTCGCCCTCTTGCGTAGGACGCAGGAAGAGGCTCTCGTTATAGACCTCCCAGGCGGCCTCCTCGTTCTCGTCGGTGTAGTGCATGGTGCGCCAGTACTCGGACTGCACGGCGCGCAGGCGGTCGGCCATAGTCTCGATCGCAACAGTATCGCCTTCACCAGTGGTTTTAACGGTCATGTGGATCGCGCGGGCGGTGCCGACGCCTGAGGTGGGTGCGGAGTCCTTTGAGGCGGCCTGGCGGTCGAGTTGGACGGTTGCGTCGATGTGGTGGAGTTGTGGACGGAGGTGGACGAGGGAGGAGACGGGGGTGAGATGAATGTCCTCTGAGATACATGTTAGGGAATGCGCTGCTACATAACGACTGAGAGTAGGTAGGAAACTTACTTCCTTGAAAGACACCAACCATGTGCTGGACCTCCTTGTACTCGGGATACTGCCCGCCAAGCGTCTGCGTCCGAAGCACCTTATCCTGCCTAACGGCCTCTGTCCAATCCACATTTTCATCCTCCTCCGCATCGGCCTTCTTCCTCCCACCTCGAGCCTGAACCGTACCAAAGCCGAATCCACCAGCCAGACCATGACTACCGCCGTTCTTGGCCGCCATGGAGCTGTTTAGCGTCTTTCCCCATCTGAGCCCCTTCTCACGATCGTAGGCGACGCTGTTGTCGAGGGGCACGTCGACCTCAACCATGCCAGCGTGGGTCTTGACGCGGAGCTCGGTTGGGGGAGGTCGAGGAGCGTCGTCGGTGCGGTTGGGGTGTTGGAGGACGAGGAGGCGGCGGCCTAGCGGGAGGGAAGGATTTAAGAAAACATTGTAGGTCGCGGTGACAGGGTCGTCGTCGTCGTCATCATCATCATCTATAATGGTGGTTTTGGTGGCTGTGGATGGCTTGAGGCTGGGGTCAATGTCTATGTCGTCAATGTCCATTGGAGCCGCGGGCGCAGGCTCTTCAGATCTGATATCCATAATTCGAGAAGCCGGTAGGAATCGATATGGTTCCCTCAATTACTAGAAGATAGTCGGCTGGCCGAATATCAGGGTTCGTCGTGCTCAATCGCTGTTTGAGTCGTCTCCGGTTGAGCTTTGCGACCAGGGCGTTGTTTAACAGCAAGCGGCGTTTCCAAGGTTTCTGAAATATATAAAGTCGCAATATTGAGCTCCTTTTTCTTACACCAAGATTCTGGGCTATTGGCGAAAGCGTTGGAGTCTGAAGATAGGAAGATGTATCATCGGAGTTGTTGAACTATCTGAAGATGAGGGGCCGTCGTGGAGAAATTTCCATGATCGTCCCCCGCCAAAATTCGCTGGACCTCTTATCTTATCAACGCTTCATCGAGGCCAGACATGAATAAACTTTCCGTGTCATAACAATGCTTTTCACTTTTGATGTGAGTATGAACAAGTTAATTCATTTATCTTACCCCTAATATGATACAGGTATATTTGAAGTCTTCAGCGGCCTAGTATAGGCCTCTGCACATGAGAGCTTACCTTGTCCAGAGGTCCTGAAGGACATTTCTCCCGCCTCATATATACACAGCCAAAGAGGCTCATGAATCGCAAAGCAGAACGACAGGTCGAACCAATGAAGCTGCAGCGTTTGGATGCCCAGAAATCAAGTATATTGCAATCAAACCTCTATCGGTTTTTTCCACGGTCTCGTCGTCCTCCCTCCAGCACCTTGACCCTCTTGTTGAAACTCTCTCCAATCCCAGGGGCCATGCCGCTTCCACGAGGCCCATCCGTAGTGTCGCGGCCGCGCTTTCGGCTCTTGTCCAGAAGCGCGCGGACACCACCGCCGCGTGTCTCCTTGCGCCTGGTGAGGCGGTCGATTCGGTCGATGCCCTCTCCCAGGTTGTGCCATTCCTCGCCACCAAACTGCATGCGGCTGCTGCGACCAGTCTGTTTCGCCTTCTGAGCCCGATCCTTCTTGCTCTCCTTGGGGAGACGTGTGAAGTTCATCTCTTCGTACTCTCGGCGCTCCGTCTCCACCTTTCGCTCGGCATCCGTCTTCATCTTGCGACCGCCCTGAACGATAGTAGTACCGATACTAGGCTCAGCCAGAGGCGCAGTAGACAGCTCTGAAGCGACAAATTCATCCATGGTGTGGGACTTGTTCGCCCGGCGGTCGGACCTGTCGCGGCGCTTGGGAGCGTCCATGGTCTGGCGGTCTCGTTTGGGAGGTTGGTAGACACCTGACGCTCCTCCATCACGCTCCGAGCGACGAGCGGTAACATCGTCAACCAGAGTACCAAATTTGGGCGCTGCTGAGAGGTCGCCAGGCTTATGGGAGGTCTCCTCCCCTGAATCCTCATCAGATTCAGACTCCAAATTTCCCCTTCCGTTGGCCTCGCTCGCCTTTTTCTCTCGTTCCGCATCGTCTGCTGTTCGGAGGAATCTATCGATTGAAAAGCGCAGCTTCTCCTCCAAGGGCCGGGCTCCTCGTTCAAGATAGAGGCGTAGCTCCACTAGTTTAGATCGCACAGATTCATCCAGCTCGGAGTCATCTTCATTTGTATTTTCCGAGTCTGATTTCGAATTGCGCAACTTGAGCAGAATTAGGAAGACGAGGTTCTGTAGGTAGGAAAGGAGGAGTTCGTTCTTCACGTCGAGAAACGAGATGCCATCCTTCTGGTGTTCAATGGCGGCAAGTTTGGGAGTAATATCGAGCGCAGAAGATAGCGACTGCGTCAGCGAGGTCAGCAGCGCCGGTAGTGTTGTAGGGGCTGCCATCGTGTGGTCTTTGTCTGAGATAGTAAATCTTCAGACGGTTGAGGATCGATGTCTCGTCAAAAAGTTTCAAGTGCTTCAACTTTTTAGCGGGGCTGTCTTAGCGCAGCGGAAATGGCAGGGCATTCCTGTCACACTGCCACCGACGCCACAGCTCCTGTCGCTGGCCGCAGATCCTCGTCCCGGGGCGGGAATTTTCCGGAGCATAACCCCTGACTAAGCTGTTATTTTGTCTGGAACTTGGCCAGATAATAGGGTCTCGATGTCCAAGTGGCCTTGGAGCTCCCTGAGTTGGCGTCTCACTCTCGCAGCTCTCGCAGCTTTTCCGCTGGCTTGATTCACCACACAATCCTTCATATCAACGACCGACAAGCCAAAGCAAGAGCCATCGAGCCTCTTGTTGGAAGACAGTTTGAATTTGAATTCGGCTGCCTAGCTATTTCGGAATTGCGGGCCGCGCAAAGTCGTCATCAGCTTGGAGCTTGACCTCACAGCCTAACATCTCTGCCTTTCGCGAAGCGCCTTTCATCACTTCTGCCGGTCTGCGAATGATCTAGCTTTCAACATGCATTTTCGAGACTTTGCGCCTTCGACGGCGTTTCTTACGTCGCTTCTAGCTATCCCTCAGCTGGCTTCGGCGTTCTACCTCCCTGGTGTCGCCCCGACTACCTACAAAGATGGAGAAAAAGTTCCCCTCTATGTCAACAGTATCAAGCCTGTCGCCTCGCCTCAAGACTCTCGACTACACTCGGTTGTCTCCTACGACTACTACCACCCTGCGTTTCAATTCTGCAAACCCGAGGGCGGTCCTAAATATGTGTCGGAGAGCCTTGGCAGCATCCTCTTCGGAGACCGCATCATGACCTCCCCCTTCGAGCTCATCATGGGCAAGAACGAGACATGTAAGCCCCTTTGCCGCGCGAAATACAACGAGAGGTCGATCAACTTTGTCAAGAGCCGCATCGAGCAGGGCTATAGCTTGAACTGGCTGGTCGATGGACTGCCTGCTGGTCAACAGATTCAGGACCAGTTGACGGGCACTACCTTCTACAGCTCCGGTTTCTTACTGGGTCAGGACGACGAGAACGAGAATATTCTTTTCAACAACCACTACGAGATCTGGGTTGAATACCACGAGGTCAATAACGACGCCAGTCAACGCCGTGTTGTTGGCGTGGTCGTGCAGCCCAGCTCCAAGGAATACGGCGGCAAGGCTGACTGCGGCAACCACCAGCCCATTTTGCTCACGGGCAAGGAGCAAGAGGTTGCCTTCAGCTACAGTGTCTACTGGCGAAAGTCCGACACTGCCTGGGCTACGCGTTGGGACAAGTATCTTCATGTTTTCGACCCCAAGATCCACTGGTTCTGGCTCATCGACACTGCCATCATTGTCGTCATCCTCGTTCTGACCGTTATGTCCATTCTGGTTCGAGCCCTCAAAAAGGATATTGCGCGCTACAACCGACTTGACCAGATCAGCCTTGACGACTTTGGCGGCACTTCGGTAGTCGAGGATGGTGTGCAGGAGGACTCTGGCTGGAAGCTTGTCCATGGCGATGTCTTCCGAAGCCCTCCTCGCCCTATGCTTCTCTCCGTTTTCGCAGGCAATGGTGTTCAGCTCTTCTGCATGACTGGCTGCACCATTCTCTTTGCCCTTCTTGGATTCCTGTCCCCCTCCAACCGTGGATCGCTCGGCACGATCATGATTCTTCTCTACACTGTCCTAGGCTTTGTTGGTGGTTATGTCTCCGCCCGAACTTACAAGGCCTGGCAGGGCGAGAACTGGAAGCTGAACATTGCGTTGACTCCTCTGCTGGTTCCTGGCATTGTATTTTCCTGCTTCTTCCTTTTGGACCTCTTCCTCTGGGCTAAGCAGTCATCGGGCGCGGTTCCTTTTACGACCATGCTTGTGATCGTCGCCATTTGGTTCATAATTTCTATTCCTCTCTCCATTGCCGGTTCCTGGCTTGGGTTCCGTGCTCCTCAGTTTGAGCCCCCTGTCCGCACGAACCAGATTCCCCGCCAAATCCCCCCTGCGAGCACCTATCTCAAGCCTCTTCCCAGCATGCTCATCGTCGGTCTCCTTCCCTTCGGTGCCATCTTTGTCGAGCTTTACTTCATTATGAGCTCTATCTGGTTTAGCAGGATCTATTACATGTTTGGTTTCTTGTTCCTCTGCTACGGTCTCATGATCGTCGTCTGCGCAGCCGTGACCATCCTGATGGTTTACTTCTTGCTGTGCTCTGAAGAGTACAACTGGCAGTGGAGGTCTTTCCTCGCTGCTGGCATGAGTGGTGGATACATCTTCCTCAACTGCCTACTGTACCTTATCACTAAGGTCAAGCTGGGTGGCCTAGCAGGCACTGTTCTGTACATCGGTTACAGCGCCCTCATCTCGTTCCTCTTCTTTATCCTTGCTGGTAAGTTGTCTGTCCCGAGACCATCAATATCTGTATCTAACTTTACTCCCAGGCTCCATCGGCTACTTCGCAAGTTGGTGGTTCGTCCGCAAGATCTACTCCTCCATCAAGATCGACTAGGGGGTGTACTGGTGAAGATCTAACAAAGCCCCTGAGAATGGGCTATCAACGACAAGTAACTTATGACACGGAGACGAGTGTGGCGTTTGTATAATTACATGTACGACCAGCGTCTGGAATTTGCGGTTTAACGACAGGCCATGCCATCGATTGCAATCAAGGGTTAGCGGGAGAGATGATGGTACCAAGGACCCGCGTATCGATATCAGCTTGTTGTGTATGGAGTAGACTTATTTCATTTTAGACGGATATCAAAAATCGGGGGAAAGGACCGACAGCTGGATCGTATTGGTTATTGATGAGGAAGGGTATCCCATTGTTCTTTTAAGCATTCTATAGATATCAAAACGTTATGGCTTATCTGTGCTTGCTCAATCGTCGTCGTCATCGTCGTCATCATCCAGATCATCTAGGTTAGTAAACTGGAACTGAGCCTTCTGCTGGGGAGGGCCTGTAGGACTCCTGTTCTCAACAGGAGCACCAGAGGGACCGCCGACGAGACTGGCGCGCCTCCATGTCTCTTGATCCTTCTCCCTCTGGCGTTCCCGTTCAATGCGCTGGCGCTCGCGATCCTCGCGAATCTTCTTCTCACGCTCTTCCTGCGCCAGGCGCTCCTCCTCTTCCTTCTGCTTCCGCTCCTCTTCCTCGCGGCGCTTGCGCTCCTCCTCCTCAGCCGGGTCGTAGCCCTTGGGCTCGATACCCTGCTCCATGAGGAACTGATTGGAGGCCAAGGAACCCGCGCGGATCTGGTCATCCAGGGGCCAGGGGAAGAAGATCTGGTCGGTCAGGGGGTTCAAGAAATAGGTCCACTCCTGGGGGAGGTTGGTGTTGGCGGATGTGGCGGTTTGCTGGGTCGCGGGTTCTTGGGACATGTGCGGTGTGCCGTTCATGACAGCAGGGCTTTGAACCTGCGATGACGGAGGTGCGGAGGGCGTCATGACGGATGCCGCTTGGGACTCGGGGCCAGGCGTCTGGACATCTGGGGAGGGTGGTAGAGCCTTGATAGTGCCTGCGGGTGGCATGGTCGTCTTACTGATGCGGCGGGCATAGTTGAGCAGCTCTTCGTAGGCGATGGGGTAGCTGGGGCCAGCGGGAAAGGTGGTGGTGTGTGTCGTCACGATATCCTTGCGGGTGGTTGCCAGACTAGAGAGGGTTTCGCGAATTTGGGCATCGAGAGCTGCTGAAGACTCACGCAGTTGCTGGATTCGCAGATAGTTGTTTTGATGGGTTTGCACTGCGAATGGAGGGTCAGCTGCAGGGTCAACTGGAGCGTTGAGAGGAGAAGTTTACCTTCTTCCAAGCCTTTGCTCAGCTCATTGTCCGCCGTCTCAAGTTCTTTAGCTTGCGGTGTGGAAGGATGATATTTTGTGACCGAATCGATCAAACTCGCGAGAGACTTCTCCAGCCTCTCAAAGCGACTATCGATATACGCATACATGCTGAAAATCGGCCAGCGTTTGAAAGCGCAAGTTGTCAAGGGGAAGTAAACATTAAAAGAGCAAGGCTGCTCGAGCAGGCCGAAGCTCTAAAGAAGGGTGGGGCTGCAGTCTACGTCATCATTGGCCAGCGGCGTTCAAGCTTTCTTTTCAAGCCTAAGGCCAAACAAGCCCGGTCTTTCCCGTTCGGCAAACTCGCGCAACCAAGGCCATTCTTTCACGACGACGAAATCGACGAGCAATTGAACGACGTACAAGGCTTCCACCGCCCCACGAGTCAAGATGGTTTCCTACGTACGTCTCATACTTCCGCCGAAGGGTTTGGAAAGGGCGATCAACCTCTGCCAATGGCCCTCAGCGTCCTCGATGCGGCGTGCAAGTTGGCTGACCTGATTCTTGACAGACTCCCATCCGCATGGCGGAGTTCAAGAGCTCCTACGGTCCCAAGTACGTCTTTGTGCCTTCTTCCGAATACCGATACGACGATTTCGAGGTGTCTCAACATCGCACGAGCGAATTGCGGCATTCGAGACTGAGGGGTCCAGCTGGTTTGATGACAACGGCTAATGCCCTGCGACAGGTACCACGCTCAGCCCAACGTGGCTGGCTTCACCATTCAGTCTGCCACCAGAATGTGAGTGTGAATCCCATGAAACAAACACGATAGAAACGTCGAGACTCTGCGAGCGAGTCGGTCCTACAAGCCCCCTTCCGTTCCTCCGGAGACCTTGGATAAGCTAAGCTCTCGCGACTGAGACGGCCAACGCTTGGTCCCAAGGATTGAAAGAGGCTCGGAACCGAGAATTCTCGGATCGGCAGTCGTGTGCTTGGTCGTTGGATTGTGTTTCTACGGGCCATGCTGACCGACTGTCATAGCGGAACCCGTCTTGCTTTCTACGGTGCTCCCGCCATCGTTGGTGTCTTCCTCTTCGCCAACGGCATCCCCCGTGTGCAGCGCGATATTCTCCAGGTACGACACAAGCAATCACGGCACGCTCTAACTACGACGCTGACTCCCCTCATAGAAGATCCCCGTCATCGGTGGCTACTTCACAAAGGAGGTCCATCCCGCCGACAACGTGAGTCAAACCTGTGGTTATTGAAGTCTTCTGCTAACACTGGACGCAGCCCTTCTAAACCAATTGGCGGAATGCAAATGATAGACTTTGTTTAGTGCCCCCGGCGGCTCTCCTTGTATAAGATATTCCAAATAGACGTGTTCTAGCCTTCAATTTTGATGATTTGCTGTGAAATGTACGGGCTGTGATTGGCTGGGCGACCTAGTGACTTGAATAAGGTAGGGAAGTATGCACATATTACATTTTCCACAACGGAGAACTCTCTGGAGTCATTGTGTATGAGGTACAATGCCATTTCCACAAGGTATTGAGCCATGTACCGGCGCATTGTCGCTCAGTGTCGCTCCAGCTTCAACCTCAATTGATGGGTTCACTGAACTTGACTCTAACTTATCGGGCGAAGCGCTGTAACACAGTGCAGCTAAGCGTTAGCAAAACACTGTCAGGCTTTCCAGGTCGACAACTCCTTCATTTTATTAAACTCAAGCCAACTTGACCCATTCACCCTGCAACTGGAAACAGTCTCAATTTTTTCAGGCCATGATCAGATCATACTCATTTCCGTTCTGACTTCCTTTTCATACTTCGCGGACTACTCTGTTGAACACTTGTCAGCATGGAGCCGCAAGCGCGTGCCGGCAACTCATCGCTCTCTTTCTGGGCGGCGTCGAGCGGCCTCGTCATTCTTCCTCTTTTGTTCTGGGCTTTCAGGAGACCTGCAGGAACCTCGTCTTCTCACCTCGCCAGCCTATTATCGTTTTCCCTCGCAGCCGCTTGTTTCTCCTGGCTCTACATCGTTTCAGCTGTTGTCCCCGAGCCATACCTAGTAAGTCTTATCAACCTACAAGGAGCGTTATACAATATTAATCTTTGTTTAGGATGAGGTGTTTCATATTCCGCAGGCGCAGAAATACTGCCAAGGAAAGTTCCGAGAATGGGACGACAAGATCACTACGCCTCCAGGACTGTTAGTCCCAATGGGAACAATGCTGTCCCTGCTTCCGCAAGCTAACGGAAAGGTAGTTACCTTTTCTCGCTCTTAATCCCAGGAGTAGTACGTCCAGGCGGATCTCTTGGGGGGTATGTCTGCGATGCCAGCAGCCTGCGAGCTGCCAACGCCGTCGCGTTGATGATCCTGGCTTACCTGGCTTTGCAATGCCGCCATGAGATCGAGGCGCGTCTCTACGAGGCCCATTCCTCGACAAGGCTGCTTGTTCATTCACAGTATGCGCTTCATACTGCATTTAACATGGCGCTTTTCCCGCTTCTATTCTTCTTCTCTGGCTTATATTACACCGACGTGGCATCGACTGGAGCCGTACTCCTGGCGTACTTGAATCATCTCAGACGCCTTGGGCGAGATCGAAGCTCCCTGTTAAGCGATCTCTTGACGATCAGTCTCGGTATTCTTACATTGTGCTTCCGCCAGACAAACATGTTTTGGGTAGTGGTCTACATGGGGGGGCTTGAAGCTGTCCACGCCATCAAGACGCTGCGGCCGGAACAGGTTGATCAACCATTTATGGCATCTCTTGCTGAGCAGATCAAGTATTACGTCTGGAGATACTCCGTTGGTGATGTCCATGATCCCCCACTTCACATGCAATGGCCAGATGGTATGTCGAGTTCTCCCAACGAGTTTGCAAGCGCATGACTGACCAAGGCCTCAGACATGGCCTTCTGCGTTCTCAGCCTAGGCATTGCGGCGCTTTGCAACCCGATCCGTGTCGTCAGACAGATATGGCCTTACATTGCGGTCCTCTTCTCATTTGGAGCCTTTGTCTTCTGGAACGGCGGCGTTGTCCTCGGTGAGTCTTCCATGGTGCCGTCCACATGTTCCAGTAACTGACTGGGAGAAGGAGATAAATCCAACCACGTCGCCACCATTCACCTGCCCCAGATGCTCTATATCTGGCCATTCTTTGCCTTCTTCTCCCTTCCACTTCTCATACCTTATGCCCTCCCTCTTTTGAATATTCTGATTCGAATGCTGAGGGTGGCGAAGTCGTCGGACTCGGTCGCTGCGCCTGTAACTAGGACGTTCCAGCGAAGCAAATCTCGAAAAGCGAGCCAAAAGACTTCGGGCAGCGGCACCGCAAGCCACAGAGTAACCAACGCGTCGGGTATCGGATCTCCAGCTCCGTCCATGCCGTTGAAGGTCCTGGCCGCCTTCTTCGACTCCAAGATTCTCTTCTGGCCCATCTACCTCCTCGCGACTATCCTGCTTTCTGTTCTTGTAGTCCGCTACAACACCATCATCCACCCGTTCACCCTAGCCGACAACCGTCATTACATGTTCTACGTCTTTCGGTACACAATCCGCCGGGCATCATGGATTCGGTACGCTCTAATCCTGCCCTACACGTTGGCCCGCTGGATGACCTGGGGCACCATGGCCGGCTGCTCGCAGTGGTTCTTTATCGGCCATGGAGACACTTGCTCGGCATATTACACTAGGACAGATAGGACGCCTTACCTGAGCCATCCTTTCTGGATCAACCGTGGGGCCTCGGCACGGCAGACGGATGCCCGTTTTCCTGCTGTCATTAATGAC
>JABCKW010000423.1:0-25421 GCA_014824385.1 Fusarium cyanostomum
GCTCTTCGTCGTAGCCCCTAAGACTCAGATGATCGATGATCTCGGTGATTGTCTTTGCGTCGCCCTTCTTCTTCAGGTACTCGACGGCAAACGTCATCTGCGTCTTGACCTCGGCGCCGTAGCCCGTGAGCTGCGGCTGCGAATAGGGCACATCGGGCGCGGCATCTCGTTTTCGCTTGGCGGTCGGGGTGTTGGGGTCGGAGGCGGCTGAGGGAGACGGCGACGGGGGGGCGAGCGACGGGGGCGCAAGAGACGAGGCCTTGGTGCTGGATGGATTGGAGATTTTGGCTGCCGCGGCCGAGAGGGTTCCCTTGAAGGCGTTGGCCTGCCTGTCAAGGTACGACGACATGGTGGGAAAGAAATCCGTTGTATCCCGAGATAGGTTGTTCAGGTGTTGTTTCGAGGAGTTGCGCAAAAGAGAGACGGCGAAGGCGGCAGGCGGAGAATAATGGTTTGAGGAAGAGTAAGGTCGAGTTGGATGTTTGGATTGACGTTGATCCGTGTGCAGACGAGGCTGATGCCTGGAAGTGGCGTTGCAGTGAGCAGGGATTGCTTCTTTTAGTGCACTGGAGAACCCAAAGGCTCCAAAACTTTGTGAGTAGGGAGAGAATGCTATGTCTCATTTGTTTCCGGTTGAAAATCTTCAATAGTGGTTTTACAATACATCCAGAATTATTGTATCGCTGCTCTAAGTTGGCGGTCAGTGTCGTCTAGTTTGCGACCCAGCCATGCAGCCTCGCAGCACAACCTCATCATGCTGTAAATGAACATAGACAGTAGCATTGGATGGTCATGACCAATCGTCTTGTCGATTAAAACAGTGGTACATATTTACTGTCCGAGATTCGGTCTCCATTGTGAAAAGATCTCCCATGCAACACCGTGCTCCATAGTCTTACTGCGCGCGAGTCGTTGCGCCAGACTGGGTCTGCGATCCTTATCTTTAGTCGCACGTCCCCAACAAAAAAAACCAGGACATGGATTACCAAGAGAAGAGCCCGCCCGCTGTTCTCATCATGTCCAAGCCGGGGTAAGCTGCGCGCCGTCTATCGCCGAATTCCCCAATGCCAAACTCCCAATGCATCGTCGGCCGGTGACCGAAGCCCACATCGATGTTGTAGCAAAATAAAAAGCTCTTTTATGCGATGCGATTTGGCGAGGGCGCTCATGCCGAGGCCTGACCGGTCTGGGCCTGGGCCTGGTTCTGGAGATAGTTGTAGCCAACGTAGGCGAGGAAACCACCGGCAACGACAATGGCGTACAGGCTAAGGCTGGTGCCGGCCGGGTCAGACTTGCCGCTGCCCTGGTTCGAGTTGGCGACAGCGCGCTTGGGGCCATCATCACCAGGCTATGAGGTTGCACATATCAGCGTCTAGTTCTGGTGTAGTTTTGAAGCTTGGCCCGAGATTACTCACCATGCGTTTCAGCTCACCGACCAGAAGCTTGTCGAGAGCTTCCCGGGCCTCGTCACTGTGGCCAACATCCTCAAAAGCCTCAGTGGCGTCTTGGCCAGCGACGTCCAGCATCACCTCCTCACCACCGCTATTACGCATGTTAGCATGTGAATGATGGCGCAAGGGATGATTTCTCATGAGTAGGCGTACGGGTGCTCGTCGAGGAACTTGGTGGCGTCGTAGACTTTATCATGGACTACGAGAAACATGTCGCTCTTGGTGTTGTGCTCGGCAACATCCTGCATGGTGAACTCTTTAGTCGAGGCCATTTTTGCGGTATTGATTGACGGTCGCGAAGGGGAATTGATCGGTCTGTCGAGAGGAGGGATTTGAGGCTATCGTCGTACGGGGGATAGATTGGAGGCGAACAGAGATGGATGGCTGGAGTGGAAGAAAGAAACGGGAGAAGAGTTGGAGGAGGAGTAGAAGGGACCTAAGTGGCAGAAAGTGGCAGAAGAAAGTCACAGGTCCCCTGTACTGCTTCTGGAGATGGGTCAGGGATTGGAGTCCACCGCGGACTGCGCTATGCCGAAGGTCACAGGGCGTTGAGTGGTCCCAGTTCCGCCCTGCTCTGCAACAAAGCCGCCAACAATTAACTTAACTTAGTTGATGGGGAAGATGACAGCGACGAATGCAATGCACTGCTCAAACTTTGCCCCTGAGGCGAAAATTACAGGAAAAGGCGCCGTGTAGAGCTGCTACAAAAAGACGCTGTTCTCAGCGATTCATCTCCATAGGTAGGTAGGTACCTTAGCTATCTATTCCTTACCCAGTAGCCACGTCTTTCATCATTCTCGAGCTTCCCAAGCTCATGCTCCGGCATCTGGTACGATCCGGCCTGCCCAAGTTCCGACCCATCCACCGGCGCCGACCAATTGCGCGAGTCGAAATTACCGTGCTCGCCTCATGATTCGCCAGCGGAATTCCCTTTCCTTTACTTGCCTTGGCCAGGTTCCAGGGGGGCTAGGTTTTTCATTGCTTGCTAGATTCCACATGCAATGGAGACTTCCAGTAACAGCAGAAGCAAAGGCGCAATGTTCGCGCAGGTCCCTTATGCGATTTGTCCGGGGTGTCGAGGTACGAATACGCCCGCGCTCGGATAGCACACCGTCACTTCAACAACGGTTTGCTTTAACATTGGGATCGGACAAGGCGGTTCATTCCGCTCGCTTATATCCGCATCTTTCCGTAATCGATCGGTGAACAACAACAGACGGTCTTTATCACCAACACCAAACATCGAGGACATGCAGACCTCCCCGCATCTGACACTGCGATAGAGATGGTCTAAAACCCGGATTTGTTCTCCGTGTCACCGCGGGGTCCGGGAGGAAATTGCCCTTTTGAGACAAGCCAACCGGACGTCCAGATACTGAGATGCGTCAACCCTTTGCCAGATGACGCCCAGTTCTCCGACTGTCTCCTACTCGAGAAAAACTATCCGCACACCATGCCGACACATATTCTCCGATTCCGAGGAACCCAGGTGAGCGCCTCTCGGCCGTTCCATTACCAACGCATTTACCCCGCCTCGCACGGGAAGCGCGGGGACCGTTCGCACATTCGGTGACGGGATGCAATTGTCGCTTCCCCAGAGCCGTCGCTGGGGCCGAGGGTTGATCCATTCATTGGGGCCCAAATACCGATATCAATTCCCGATTCCCCGAGGAAGCTTCTTCATGCTCTCAAAACGTGGCCCCTTGTGGCTCACTCTATCAAAGACAAATCTCCTCTGTGCAGCTAAGGCGAGAGGGCTCTCCGCTCTTGACATTGTCTCGGCAGAATTGAATCATCTTATCCACAAACGAGATAAGACGAGGATAGCTCTATTTCTACTGCATATTAGATTCCCAGTCACTTGAATATCAAGGACTGACTAGACGTCATGGCTCTTCCCCCACTTGCCGGGCTGTTGCGAGCATGACCGGCCATGTATGACCGGGGGATGCCACCTGTGTTGAAACAGGCTTGTTAAGTCATCATAACTTACAAGATGAATAAGGTTTGGCTGTTACAACCCGGCTGGGACAGCGCAAGAGGTGCTAAAGAAGGCTCACGATGAAGTTAAACTAAAAACGATGGGACAGAGCATAAGAATCATTACACAGAACGTCCCCCAGGCGGCCCTAGAATTCCATTATCAAGATAACCAAATCCCTTGTCATGACCTTGAAGCACGTGGATCACGCCCTTGAGTACAGTAAGCAGCACCCGGACTACGGCCTTCCCGTCTCCATAATGATATAAACACATGCTGGAGGCTTACCCATGACCCTCGAGGTGAGGAAATATATATGCGCACGCGCAAATAGGAACCGGCCTATCAAGTTCATTGCTCGGCATTGCTCTCTACTCCTCTCTGAGATACTACGTCTTCATATCTATTTCTCAAATCCGCGCTCTGACCGGTACGGAAACAAATTCTATCGCCTTGAGCTTCCACCACCAATGTCCTGGCCCAGCCGGTAGCTCGTCACACGATCCCACTCAATCTTCTGTCTCGTCACAGGCAGCTGTCGCCGCAGGCCCTTGAACGCGCCCTCGCTAAGGCTCACGAAGCCCTTGTTCAGCTCCTCTTGGTACTTCCTCTCCGTCGACGAGATCTCCTTGATGACGCCGGCGCCAGTGCCGGAAGGGATCGAGCCCGAGACGGGTTTGTTGGTCAGGAGGCGCACATTTCCGTCCTCGTAGTAGTGCACGTCGACCTTGAGGGAGCCCTCGAGAGTTCCAGATGAAGGGTTGAAGATGTAAAGCGATCGCCAGCGTCCGTTCCTGCAGGGGGTCAGCTCAAGTTACGCGTAGGCAGTCCTGCCAGCTCACCAGAAGTTGTTCGGGCTATATTTATTTCCAACAATAATAACCGCAATCTGTGAATCCGACTCGGTGGGGTAGACTCCATACGCAGCATTGGCAAAGTGCTCGTCGACGTAGGCGCCAAGGCTCTTGAGCGTAGATTTCCTGTCATCGCTGTCAGCCTGTCCCGTCTACCTTTGACAGATTTGCACTTACACGAGGTCTGTTTGAGGGCCTTCCAGAACATGGCTTTGCACAGCGCTTGCTTTCTATCCTTCTGTTAGCGCCGTATCTTGCATGGATAGTAGTCCTGAGCCTACCTGCGTCGCGTGGTCGAAGGCGAAGCTCGAGGAGCTCTCGACATCGTAGTATCGGCCGTCTCCGAGCGAGTTATGGGAGCTAATGATAACCTATCCCCGTCTACTCAGCATTCTGGAATCATTCGCATCTCGGGGCTTGCTGATCACCCACCGGTTGGCTGCTGCCAGGCAGCTTCACCGTAACAAACTGCTCCTCATTGTACTTCTGGAATGCGGGCGCGAGGCTGGAGATGATGTCGGGGGAGGAGATCGTAAGGGCCTTGATGTCTGCCAGCTTCGCATTAATTCATATGTCTTCGAAAAGTGGTGACCCGAGCGATAATACCTGCTACAACGTCGGCGAGCTGTCCTTGTTATTAGCTGATGACATGACGCGGAGCTCGCTGGGAGCGGGGAGAAAGCAAGTACCTCGCCTGGAGGAGCGCCCTCAACGAAGGACGAGACGGTCTCGAGCTCCGACATGATGTGAGAAGTCGAAATGGGCCGCAAAGATGGAGAGGAGAGTAGCGAAAAGTGACGGCGATGGCGTTGAGTCTCAATGCATCGAGTTCTGAGGCACCGCCGGTAGGGAAGCGGGGCAAATGTTGGACGAGCTTGGGTGGGGCATGATGGTGGACAGACAGTTCGCGTTAGTGGGGTACCGGCACAGAGCGCTTGGGCTTGGCGTCAGGAAGGTACCATCTTATTGCTCGCTGTAATTATGTTCAAATTCATCGGATATCAATGTTCTTTTCAGGTTCTGTCTACAAAGTTCTGGCTCAACTGTCTCATCAAGGATTCGAAGCATGTATGCTTGAATCATATCCCACAACCGATGTTGCTCAGCCAAACCGGTTCCATCAGCCTCCTCTGCCTCAGCTCGCAACTTAGTAGTCCAATACCCGCTTGATATTGTCATAGATTCCTAGCAGACAGCATTAGCGAGGGAACAATCATCAACACATTCCATGAGTACTCACTTGCAACATCCGGAAGATGAAACTTCTCAAAGATCAAAGCGTTATGGATGCTCCATCCCGCAACTCGAGCAACTGGGGCTTCTAGTCGCAAAAAGGTATATGGGTCTTCCTGGATAGCCGCAGCAACTTCTGCGCCGATGCCCGCATTAACCATGGATTCGTGAACGACCATAACTCTCCCCGTCTTACGCACGCTCTCAAACACCGTCTGCTTGTCCCAAGGATACATCGTTCGAAGGTCAATCAGCTCCACTGAGATGCCCAGGTCCTGCTCTGCTTGCTTGATAGCAGACTGGCAGAGGTACAAAGGCTGACCATAGGAGATAATGGTAACATCCTTGCCTTCCTTCAGAACCTCGGCCTTTGATAGCGGGAGTTCATACGCTCCCGTAGGGACTTGCTCGACGGCAGCGCGGTAGAGAATCTTTGGCTCCATGAAGACACAGGGGTCGTTGCTGCGGATGGCCGCTAGGAGGAGGCCCTTGGCTTGGGCCGGAGACCGTGGCATGATGACTCTCAAGCCTGGAATATGGGTGAAGAGGCTTTCAGGTGATTGCGAATGGTAGAGACCGCCGTGACCGACGCCACCGCAAGGCATCCGTACAGTCAAGCCGCCCACGCTCCGGCCACACGCTCCGTCACGGTATCTGAACTTGGCCGCCTCGTTCACCAACTGATCAAATGCCGGATAGATATAGTCGGCAAATTGAATCTCGGCAATCGGCCGCATGCCCTCGGCGGCCAGGCCAATGCCGAATCCCATGATACCCTGCTCCGTCAGAGGAGTATTGAACACTCTGTCGGCGCCGTGAGTGTCAGCGAGCTTCATGGTGCATCTGAAAACGCCTCCAAAGGCTACATCTTCGCCAAAGACAACGACCGACTCGTCTTCGGCGAGGGCGATTCCCATGGCGTCGTTGATCGCCTGGAACAGGTTCATCTTCTTGGTCGGGCCATTGCGGACTTCCTCCGGGAGCTCCTTGCTACTTAGAGCTGCCTGGGGGCTGTGAGCGAGTAGAGGTGTCGCGGCGTAGTCGACGGGGATGTTTAGCCTGGCATTGGGCGGGTGTGTCGAATAACACCGTCTTAGAGCGAGAGGGAGTCGAACAGTCGAAGTGCCGATGGCCGCTGGCGCCAGCGCCTTCTTCAACTGGTGAACGGCACAATTTTTCATGTCGACTCTTGACAGATTTCACAGGCGCAAAAGGAGAGGATGAACGGTGAGAAATTCACAGTGGACGGGCATAGCAGCAGCAACGTAGATATCCCAAGCCAACCGAAGGGCTGATGTCCTCGGCGAAGGTGATGTCAAACTCGGCTTGCAGCGGCCTCCGCGGGGTCGGCGGCTTTCATCGCCCTTTATCGCCTCTTGAGCCGCTGATAAGATTGTTGCCCGGCCGACACTTGAGCGAAGCCAAGACTTGTCCCCAAACAGGAAATACGTCGCAGAACGGGCATGCGTCGTCATTGCCCGTGGTCTACAAGTAAATCTCCTTGAATGGTCGGGTCGCTATAAATTTCATTTGCAAAGGTTGCATTCCAGCCACGCCGCCGTAAGCCTCAAGATGCCACCGCGAGAGTCATCGCGGCCCTCGCATTCACATCGACCCCGAGATGGACAGACGTCAAGAAAGAACGCGCATCGAAAAAAGAAGTCGCAAGGATCGCGGCGACCAGCTTCCGGGCAGGAGGAAAGTCGAGATCGAAGTTCAAAGACATTATCGGCTGGCGCCCTCGCCGATCTGGACAGAGAGAATGCGCGCCAGAAGAAACGAAGCGAACGCGCAAGTCGGGCCAATCGAGACGAGTCCCGAAGACCAGAACGAGCCAGTCGCGATGAACACCGAAGAAAAGACCGAGACCCCGATAGACCGCGGACTCATCGCAAAGAGAAGAAGCGAAGAGTCGTAAGCGGAGCTACCATGGAGGAGGGGAGAGCGAGAACCCATCTGAGAGGCGGTTGGGGAAGCGTCGACAGTGTGGAACAAGAGAAGGATTTCTACCAACGGGAACGACCCAAGAAGAGCAAGAAGAAGCTATGTAAGGTGTTTCTCACTGATTTCCCCGAGTGCAGTGCTGACATAGACATTAGGGATTGCCCTTGGTGTAAGCATTATCGTCCTCATTATCATCATCGTGGTGGCAGTAGTTGTCAGCAACAAGAACAAGGACAAGGACAAGGGCAAAGAGGGCGGTAAATCGGGTAAATCTGACGACAAATCAGGCTTGGATGGAATGGATCGCAAGGATATACCGGACAAGTGGAAGAACACATACCTCGACCCGTGGACATGGCAAACAACAGCCGGCTTCAATGTCACCTTTACGGACGAGATGGTCGGAGACCTGCCTATCATGGGCCTCTACGGCGATTGGGACGACTCGGCACGAGCCAACGACAAAGTACCTCCACTGAACAAACCATGGGGCTCTTACAGCAAGAAGCCTGCCCGTGGAGTGTGCATCGGAGGATGGCTCTACTTGGAACCGTTCATTTCACCATCGCTATTCAACTACGACACTGACGAGGGCATCGTCGATGAATGGACATTGTCAAAGAAATTAGGTGCTGACGCAGGAAAGACGCTGGAAGATCACTACGCGTCTTTCATCACGGAGGATACATTCAAGGACATCCAAGCGGCGGGCCTCGATCACGTCCGAATTGGGTTCAACTATTGGGCCGTCCAAATATACGATGGCGATCCCTACGTGTTCCGAACCTCTTGGCGCTATCTTCTCCGGGCGATTGAGTGGTGCCGCAAGTACGGGCTGCGGGTCAACCTGGACTTGCATGGTATTCCGGGCAGTCAGAATGGTTGGAACCACAGTGGGAAATGGGGACCCATCGGCTGGCTGAGCGGAAAGAATGGCGACGAGAACGCGAAGCGAGCCCTCGAGATCCACGACCGGTTGTCCAAGTTCTTCGCCCAAGACCGCTACAAGAATATCATCACGCATTATGGCCTTGCCAACGAGCCTCGAATGACCTCCCTAAAGTCGAGCGACGTGATCAAGTGGACAGAAGATGCGTACAAGATTGTGCGCAAGAACGGCGTCAAGGCCCTCGTTGTGTTTGGAGACGGTTTTATGGGACTCGACAACTGGCAGGGCTTGATGACTGGCTACGACGACATGATCTTGGATGTCCACCAGTATGTCATCTTCAACGAGAACCAGATCGTCTACACGCACAAGAAGAAGGTCGAGTACGCCTGTAAGGGATGGACTGAGCAGGCCGAGCTCAGCATGGATCGCAACAGAGGCTACGGCCCAACCATTTTTGCCGAATGGTCACAAGCTGACACAGATTGCGCAAAGTATCTCACCGGAGTAGGCTGGGGCAATCGATGGGAGGGTACTTTCGACACAGGAAACAAGAGCACGTCCATCATGACACCTCGATGTCCTACCAAGGACACAAAGTGCTCGTGCAACAAGGCCAATGCCGACCCTAGTGACTGGAGCGACGAGTACAAGAAGTTCCTCAAGATGTTTGCAGAGGCGCAGATGCACAGTTTCGAGAAGGGCTGGGGCTGGTTCTACTGGACGTGGAAGACAGAGAACAATCATCAGTGGAGTTACGAGGCAGGACTCAAGGCTGGCGTGCTGCCTAAGAAGCCGTGGGATCGCGAGTTCAACTGCGACAGCGATGTTCCGGACTTTGAGAAGAATGGGTTGCCGGAATATCTATAGGGGCCAATGTGAGAGATGAATGGTTTGGTTTGTGTACATATGTTACAGGGTATACCGTGTAAGTGTGGGATGGTTGTGTCTTTTGGCGTCAGGGTATCCATCATATGAGATAGAAAGAGCGTGCATATTGCCGATACACGAGGCTTTATGAGTTGATTGATGGAATGTATTCATGGGTCGAGATATATAGAACTAGAAGGTGACCTAGGCAAATAAGAGGCCGCGTTTTGACTACGAAGCTGATCAAGGGACCTACCAATGTTGCTTCAATAACGTAACTTAAGTGTCGGTCAATATATGATTATAATCCACAAGAACTACTCCTAGCTATTTGATATCTGGAAAATGCAAACCCCTCGGTCGTGGCATGGGAGTCTCTTGGACTGATTCCGCCAAGATTAGTACCAAGGCCAAAGGCTCTAACAGCAACCAGTATCTTAGAATCCTTCAAAGATTTCTATCGTTTACCTCCTGGCCATTTGAAGTTGGTTTTCGACAACAACGTAGGATCGTCCTCGACTGCGTGGAATCGTCTTGGCTAGATAAATCCTAGTCCCTAGCATAGCAAGGCGCAGACTGAAAGCTGCTCGATGCGCGTCTACACTCTCAAAGGATTCTATATCATTCAAGTCGAGGGCGACAACAGCCCGTAGCGATTTCGCCCAGAAACGGGGACGTGGAGAACACGAGGCAAATTTCCTTGCCATATCGTGACAACAACATCTCTAAGGGAGACCGTACATCTCAAGCATCATCCAGTCCTACTCCAAGGTATAAGCCTGGCGTCTTGAACGTTTTGCAGAACAGTGTCGAACCAATCTTGAAAGATTTCATAGATCTCCCTCCCGTGCCGCCTACATCAAGGGTTCCCTCTGTCGACAGACACGTCCAGGCAGCGTATCATGATTGTTTGCAGTTGGTTACCAAACTATGTGTGTAACACCCAGGTACAGTGCACATTGCAGCATCCCAGCCTGAGCTAACTAGCATAGAACGAAGACATCGACTTGAAAGTAAATGCATTCGCAGGTCCACCCTTGCGAGAACTAATTACTGAGAGATGGCCAGTTGCAAAAATGCTCTTCGCTTCGCAATAGCTCCTCGTGGCCTAAGCATGGCCCCCAAGTCAAACAAAAGAGAGTTTGCCAAAAGGGGAGATCACGATCTCACTTTCTTATACGTTGTCTGGGTACTCGCAACTCTTACTGGGCTCTTTGTGCTCTCCCTGTTCGTCTGGTGCGCATGTGTTGTCTGATGAAGTAGGCAAGGGGATAGGCGAAGGGCACAATTTCAACTGGGCCAACTTCCAAGAGCAGAGGATCAAGCTACAACCACGAACAGAGGGCTCACAGCTGGCATGGACCTAGCTCCAGGGCACATGCCACAGACCCGTGAAGGACCTCCGACTGGGGCAGGTTCTTGCACTGTTGCCAGCAGTCAGCCTAGGCCAGGAATTAACGAGTATGGTCGCTAAAGAGTCTTGTTTCGAGACAGACTCGAGGAACCTAAACATCGATATATAAGTTCCTCTCTTATTGTTGTAAAAAAGCGAATAGGCAAAATTCGAATGATTTCGTGAGTTTCTGGTGCTTAGCCTAGAACAAGTTAATCTTTTATGATTCGAGTTGGATCTTAGGATGACCAGCGGCGTTTTCTTGGCGGATACCGTTCGGATGCCGCATGTCGAATCCTAAAACAGGACGGCGTCGAGGTGAATAATCTAGATGTGGGTTCAAATCGGTCGATGGAGGATACAATCACGATTCAGGAGTCATAGTCATGGTCGAGGCTCGGGCGCCTCTTGTATATTTGCTTGCATTTGTTGAAGGAATGTGTAAGAGATCCCGTTCACGGTATACCTTTGCGAGTCACTTGTGTTGAAACCGAAACCCGAACTGCACTCTCGCCTCGATCAAGATCACCGTCATTATCACCAGCATGCCAAAGGGGAATGATAGTTCCGTTCTTGGACCAGGGTCGCCGGGACTGGTTCAGCGGTCCGAGTATTTTCTGTGTTCCGTTGTTGAAAGGGTCGACGACAAACCACGCGCGCGCATCAATCACTCATCAATGATCATGAGGGAACTTGCAATACAAGGAATCGGGCCTTCGCTCCCGCTCCTCGGCGGTAGTCTTCGACCTCGGCAGACAAAACCTTGATCTTGCCCTGGTCGGCGAGGTTCTTCACGTGGCGCTCATATCCTCCGCTTTCCCAGATTTCAGAGTAGACGGTGGCAACGATGTGTCCACCGGGCTTCAAAACACGCACGAATTCACTGATAGCCTCGGGTCCAACATGGGCCTGCGTGAAGGTGCCGACACAAGTCACGACATCATAGGATGCATCTTTGGCGGCGAGAGGCCGCGATAGATCTGTCACGTCCAGGGAACGATAGGCTCCTGTCCGCCGAGCCTCCTCGAGCATACCGGGGCTCAGGTCGACTCCGTCGAGCTTCTTTGCGCCCAGTCGGGAGAGGTACATGCCAACAAGGCCAGTTCCGCACCCCGCGTCAAGGATCTCGACATTCTTGTCGATGGTGGGAGTTCCCAGGACTTTGGGGACGTAGGCCGCCGCACTTGCCGGGGCGACATAATCTTGGTTCTTCTCGGCAAGCTCTTGGTTGTAGGTCTTTGCCCATTCATCGTAGACAGACCGGGCTTGGTCAACAGAAGTGAGGGAGTAGATGCGGGGGAAGTGAAGTTGGGAAGACATGATGGTGTTGAATCGATTGAAGAATCTTGGGGCTTGTGTGAGTTGAGTGAATTGAGTTGATGATTCAACCTCAGCAACTTCGGAGAAAATCCCCCTTTTATAAGGAGACTCTGTCAAGTAAAACCCCGCGTCCCCCCTCGGCTCCCCTCATCTCCCCGCGCCTTGGAGGTTCCAATATGACGTTTGGGCGTGCTCAAGTACGCGAATCAATTGGTGGATTGAGATCTCGAGACTCGGCGTAGCCCAAAGGAGCGACCCGAGGCAAGCGCGTGAAAATATTAAATGAAAGTTTGACGAGAGAAATAATAACTTTGTGTCACAAAAATGCGGTTGTCAAAAAAAATCCTACATATTTATGTTCGTTGGAGTTGGGGGTAGCGACGGCATCGGTTGTAAGATGGGTAGGTTGCTCACTCGAGCAAATCTGCTTGGTCGCCTGCAATTCCGAGTAGCCACGAGTAAATCGTCCAGAACAATTAACGGCGTTGATTTCTTTGTTTCTTTGGTCTCGTCTCGTATCTGCTCTTCTTATAAGCCAGTGCCTGTTGGCAACGGTTTTCACAGCATGGGGCGGCTTCATTCTCGGAATACCGAGTTGCTCCATGGGTTGGTTACCTTGTACAGAAGGGTGCAGGAGTTCCGCCCGATAAGAACGGCCTTGCCTAAATAGAGATCATTAGTCACATGTAAAGTTTAGGAAGGTTTAGACGATATCATACTTGGCCTATGAGAATCTTGGCGAAGTCGTGGCTTCATATGTATCATGTGAAATTCGCCATTCTGCGATGAGCAGGCCCAGCGAGCATGTGTGCCACTGTATTGTAACGTTAGCCTGTAAGCAGAACGCTAGAGCTGCTGTATCTCTGAGCAGCAAATGGGGCGGGCTGTATGAAGGAACAGAATAGCTGTGTTCGACTATACAACTAGAGTCGACAGCTATCTCGACATTTCCAACTACCCAGGTCATGAATAAATAAAAGATAGCACCCCTCATCATGACTCTTTAATTGCATGCGGTTCGTTAGACGACGCCTGCGTCATGAGACTGCTTACCCTACAACTCATCATCAAGCCATTGCGGGCGCCTCTGCTGACGGAGCCGTGACTGATTGCCGCGTTTCCCCCCCCTTGTCACGTCTGCAAGCCGAATGACATCATTTCGGCATGCCGCTTTCATTGTCTTGTCCAGGTATGCTCAAAAGCTCGTGAAGATGAGAACGAGGTTCTGAGCTTTGCTGTTGCAGCAGCTGAAGGCAAGCAGCTGGAGATTTGCCGACTCTGGTCAAGGGATGAGAAAGCCGTGAGCTCGGTGCCGGCGCCGAAGAGCCGAGTTCATCATGACCGTCGACGTCTTTGGCTCTTCCAGTATGCCAGCCTTAACAGAAAACATACTGCCAAGCCTACTTCTGCTGTTACCTCCCCTCTATCGGCCGACAAAAACCCGCTCACGGCCTTTTGGCGAGGCCGTTGCCCCCAGCGGCCGCCCTCTTCCGTCCAATATCCGATGTCGCGGGCTAACCCTCATCAACGCCTAGATTCATTGGACGCTATGGTGGCTCCCAACGTTGACAGGGGGTGGAGGGGCTGATTTGGCGATGAGTAATGCAACTGCGTCCTTGACTCTGAGTGACGAGAGCAAGATCCTCCACGGAGTTAAGGACCACCGACTTGGGTCAGAATGGTCTGGGCTGGGTCTTGGAGAATTGTATATGAACGCGAGAGCTGCCGTCCTTCTCGAGTTAATGAGCTATCCTGTCAATCATACAGGCCAATTGATAACGCTTGAACCATTATCGCAACTCACTTCACGCCGACCGTTGTGGCACTGAAAATTCTGTAGCAATTATGGATCGCGACGTCGAAAAGGCGTCTGCCAATTCAGGCACAGTCGACCCTGAAAACAATGTGCCGACATTCGCGACTATTCAATCGACATGCTGCGTTTCAATGACGCAGTCGCGAGCACCTGGAAGCCTCTCTCGTAACAGGTCTCATAACGGATACAGCTGCGATCCTGATGATGATGACCAAGATGACGAGGACTCACCATCGGGCGAGCCAGAAAAGGATCCCTTCGAAGTCGGCTGGGAAAACGGCGACGAGGACCCTTTATGTCCGCGCAGCTTTAACAAGATAAGGAAGTGGACCATTGTGTTCATTGTCTCGTTCGCCAGCTTCTGCGTGTAAGTGACTGCTGCGATGACATGAGCCAACAAACACACTGACAATCCGACACAGAACCGCCGCCAGCTCCATCTACACCTCCACATATGCCCAGATGGAAGCTGAGTTTGGAAACTCGCGCATCGTCTCAACGCTGGGCCTTTCATTCTTCGTCCTGGGCATTGCCTTGGGCCCCATGTTCCTCAGCCCCCTGAGTGAGTTCTATGGGCGACGGCCCATCTATCTTGTCTCCTGGTCCATGTACGTCATCTGGATCATCCCTCAGGCTGTGGCCAAGAACATTGCGACCATGCTTGTTGGGCGCTTCCTCGACGGCTTTTCAGGCAGCGCGTTCCTTGCCGTGTCTGGCGGCACCGTGGGTGATCTCTTCGCAAGGCAAGAGTTGCAGGCTCCCATGCTCATGTTCTCGATCGCGCCCTTCATCGGTCCGTCGATTGGACCCCTGATCGGCGGGTTTATCAACCACAACACCGACTGGCGATGGACGTATTATGTGCTTCTGATCTGGGGATTCGGGCTTTTGTTAGGAATTGTATTCCTCGTCCCGGAGACCTATCGTAAGTTATTAGCATGAGATGAGAGCGCTGAGAGTTTCCTATTGACTGACCTGGAATGACTAGATCCGATCCTGATCAGAAACAAGGCGATAGAGACTCGAAAAGAAACAGGAGATGACCGATGGCAGGCTCCCAACGAGAAAACCCAAAAATCGGTCGCCAGTGCCGTTGGACGCTCCCTTCTCCGCCCCTTCCAGCTCCTTGTCTTCGAGCCCATGTGCCTCAACCTGTGCATCTTCTCAGCTATCCTCCTCGGCATCCTATATCTTTTTTTCGGAGCCTTTCCTCTTGTCTTCATCCATGTCTATGGCTTCAACCTGTGGCAGGTCGGCCTCACTTTCCTAGGCATTCTCGTCGGCATGATCGCCGCCGCGGCGCTCGACCCCGTGTGGCACCACAATCGGAGTAATCTCATCCAGCGATTGAGCGAAGAGACGGGCATTGAAGGCAGCAGTGAGCCCGAGTTCAGGCTGCCACCGGCAATTTTGGGCTCTGTCCTGGTGCCCGCTGGCATCTTCATGTTTGGCTGGTCTTGCTACCCTTGGGTGCACTGGATCGTACCCATTATTGGATCAGCTATCTTTGGAGCTGGGTAAGTTAACTCATATGGAACGACACATGAACAAACAATCGGCAGGCCTCAAAGTGGCGTAGCTTGGGGAGTACCTGGGTTGTCAGACCCAAGGGCGTTGCTGAAGCTTGAGCCTGGAGTCACAACGTCCATGTCGTGGAAACCTCTATTGTTTCCCAGACTGAGACAAGAACCAAGCTCACGGAATCATACCCTTACAAGCCAGCCTTTAGTCACGGCTTGGTCATGCCCATTGCGTCCTCCCTGATCTCGTATCTCCCAACGCCGCGCATGATGAACTGCGGCTAACCGCTTGATGTTGCTACAGAACCCTCCTCGTCTTCAGCGGAATCTTTACATTTCTGGTGAGTTCCCGTCACACAAGCACAGACTCACCGCACGCCACCCTTCCTTGAGTAACCCAGAAGGCTGGGAGCCTTTTCTATCACATCAGGAGGGGTGGCAAGGTGCTCGTGCTAGATAGGAGCCAGTTCTGACGCTATGAATAGGTGGATGCGTATCCGCAGTACGCCGCGAGCGCGCTGGCCGCCAATGCATTCGTGCGTTGTGCCTTTGCTGGTAAGTTTGGATCTTTTATCCCGCTCTCATCCCATCTCTTCACCGCTGTAAATGGCCGCTTCCTCTCCCAGTTCCGGGGTGCGGATCCTGTGCTGTGTGTGCCGGGGAACTCGGAGTCGTTGAGGATTCCTGTCGAGGGATTGAGAACAGAAGGCATCGTCCGATGCTAACAACCGAGTTTTCAGCCGCGTTCCCCCTCTTTGGGAACCAGATGTATGAGAAGCTCAACTACCATTGGGCTTCTTCGTTGCTGGCCTTCTTGACGGTAACCATGATGCCCTTCCCGTATATATTTTTCCGGTACGGCAAGCGGATCAGAGCCACGAGTCGCTTTGCCACTTCATAGGTTATCTGTGCTGGAACGGTGGTCGGCTCGGGGGCACGGCATCTGGGGTATGAGTGGAGTAGGAGAAACATGGAGATAATGAGCTCGACGGTTGCGAGAACGGCCATGCGATACTCGCCGTCGCGCATATGCTCCCTGTGGTTACTACATATGCAAGTCGACAGGCCTCGAGTATGAGGGTGTCAAGGGCTCGTCCGGGGCGCCGCGCCACCGGATTAGGCACTGCAGCCCTGGGATACGGCGGAGAGTAGGACGCGGTCTAAGTTTCCTATCCTGTATCTCAAGGGTTTTGAGACTAATACACCGGTGAGCTCTGGCTGTTGAGAGGCGGCTAGCTTAGGTGGCGCTAGACGGGTGGGTTGTACAGAAAGGTCAGGTCTAGCTGCGTGGAGCTGGATACTGAGCGTTACTGAGCTTCTTGCATATGGCGGCGTGTGCTATTGGAGTAATTACCTACTAGGGACTACGCAGGAGTTGTCTAGACTCGAGGAAGATGGGGGTTCTGTAAATTGGGTTACGGCCGTGGAAGAGAGCGCGTGCGTTAGGGACAGTAACATCGCGAGAGGGGCATAATCTAGAAAATGCAGCAGGAAAAAGGCAAGCAAAGGAGCTTGATGATCTTCAATAGAGACCCGCCCGGGCCGCAGAGGGGAGTGTGGGGGGGTCTGATGTATACTGTAATTGACAGCTGGTGCTGGCCTGGCCTGCGTCGATCGTAGGGCTCTGTGATCACCGGTGACATGTGTGTGAGACGGGGAGAGAATAAGGTGAGCGGATAGTTGGGCAATTGTATTGCGTCAAGTCCAAGGAACATCCAGAAACAAGAGACGACTTGACTACCTAGCGATTCATCTCACACCTGGCCTCAGTTGGCGAACCTGCCGCCGTATCTTGCCTGAGACGATCTGCATGAAAAGAAATCCGGGGAGATGGAGAGGGAGGGGAAAGGATCTCCTGAGCCGAGGGCCAGCGGACCATGTCTTGTCTTGTCTTGGCTTGCCTCTTTGCACTCTGCTGCCGCCTGTAGCAGAGGCGCATGTATGTATGTATGTACAGCGCAGCGGAGAATATGGGTTGCGACATAGGACAAGGTCCGCCGCCTCCATACACAATGGCTTGGAGTGGCGAGCCAGTAGGTGTGAATACGTGCGTACAGTCAGGCAAGAAACCTTGGTGTGTACGATGAATGCATATCTTGTGCGAAGATCAACAGTTTCGTAGCTTCAACAGCATGATGGCGTTCAACCTCAGCCAACTGACAGCATATGGGATGCTTCATACATGAGACTCGATCATGGTTATGCAACAAGCTGTGAAGTTGAAGAGAACAAACATGCCAAGTCTATGTGACACAAGTGGCCGAGACAGAACGAGTTGCTACTTGTCAATACTAATGCTTCTTCGAGGACGACGCGCAACTACAGCAGACCCTTGTCCCAAAGTCCCCATCCCAGCTGGTCTCGATGCCATCAGCTCCTCAGAACCAGAAAGCAGAGCCAAGCTGGGTTGTCGTCGACGAGACGCAAAATGGGCCAACCACAAATTGGGTGGGAAAACTGTCGTCAAGATCGACTAGGGTGTCCCAGAGCCTCTCGGCTATCGCAGCCTCGACTCCAGGTTGTCAACCAACAGCATGGAGACTCTCCGCAATTCTCCAATCAGAGGGGCTCACGCACACCTCCACAATCGAGGGCCTTGAAAAGCAATCAAGAACGGATTCCCCAAGGAGGCCCGGTAGAACGTGCGAATTGCCTGGGCCTGAGAGAGGGATGCAGCTCATGGGATCGGGATCCATGTGCAATTTCGCTCGCCGCTGTCATGCAGCCCACAGCCGCACGCGGATAAACGAAGGAAGAAGAAGAAGCAAGGCCTTGAAGAAAAGGAAAGCAGATGGCTATGTGCTGGCAAGGCCAAGGGTCCCTGACGCGCGTTGACCTAGGCTTAGCTGAAGATGAAGCTGTCCCCCATGATGAACCAGGTTAATTCATGACGCTTTATCATCCCACTCTCAGTTAGTTACAGTAGTTTTTTTTTAAATTAGTTATTGGCTCTTGGAGTACACAATGTGGACCACGGTAGAATCGTAATTGTAATTTGGACTGCGTGCCAAGAGAGCGGCCCGCCTCATGTCTCATCAATTGACGGCTTCTTACTGATAATCAGGCACGGGTACGATATCAGGCGCACATGATGCCGCGGGCACTTGCTTCACGCGCTACTGACTGAGATTGGTCGGCCGAAAAAAAGTGTGTGATGGACGCGAGACAGGATCATAGGTGAAGACCAACAAGAGACTCGGACACCGACGGGAAGCGGCGGACAGCGATATCAAGACCCTGGAAATCCAAGAGTGATCCAAGAGTGAGGATCCAATAAAGAGCCTTGAACCCTCATACACATCACAGCAAGCAGCAAACAGCAGACCGAGGCAACCACCTTTCGGCGGCCTTCCGCCTCCGCATCCACCTCCACCTCCGGCATCCGGGCTCGGCAGGTAACCTGCGTTCCGGCTGGCCGGCTTCTCTCATGGAAGGTGATCAATAGAAACGGTACGTACTTGACACGCCGCCCGTCATCACGGTGCACCTGCGCAATGTACGTGTATGTCTCAACCAGCCAGGGCTTGGTGATGTCTTTTTTTGTCCTCTTGTGCGAGCTTCGGGTACCTTACCTTGGACGCCGCCCACCGGCCGTGCCCACACCGGCCTGTTGACGGCATACGCCGGGGGCGCTGGCGCCGTTTTCCCCTTGGGACTGCGGTGAGGTGGAATGCTGGGGCAGAGCAGAAGCAGACCTGATGGTGTGCGCTCCTTGTAGTAACATGCATACCGAGCTCACCAAACAACATACCAGACAAGCGCTATGAAGTGAGCCCTTATATCGTCTTTCAGCTACGCAATTTGCGTCAGGGATCATCTGACAGGCCAACACCAGCCCGGCGCCGCACCTTGTCGCAACGGCGCTGCAGTCGCACGACGCTAAATCCATCAAGGACCCCGGTCACCGACGAGGTACGAATCACCACTTGGGACTGGAGCTTCCCTTGCTTTACGTTTCAATTTTGGTCTTTTGGTCCGCCTCTTGCGAGTTCCAATTGAAATGGCGGACAAGTTGGTGGCTGGCGACTGCGAACCGCGCTCGAGCTCAAGAATTCATCTGAAGCTGTCTGTCTTGTTCGTTGATCACCCCCGTATCCATGCTCCTACCTCGACAGGCATTTTTCTATCCAGCTGTCAGGTGTTGCAGGTCCAGATCCAGGTTCCAGGGGAGGTCTTCCTTGCATTCCCTGTCTACGATCCACGGCGCGCAGGTTGAAGGCGGGTGGTTGGGGGAACGAATCCATTGGATGGATCAATGGATTTGGTTCTGGCGGTTGAGCGGGACCTCTGACCTGCCCTGCCCTGGCTCCGTTGAGCTGAGCAAACGTAAACTCAGGTACTCCGTACAAGCAGCCTTGTAGAGCAATCATCGGGCCAATGGACAGCGTCTAGTTTCCCCCGGCGCGCGGTCATCAACCCCGCAGTCAAAACTTTGACTTCGTAGGTAGTAGGTCCATGTAAGCGGGTGCGAAAGCCTTAATAGGACTTCGGCTGGTTGAGGCATAAATCAGTCATATTAGTCTATTGAATCCACTTGGGAGCGACTCTCGATTGATTCTTCATGATTATCAAAGTAACGAAATACCACCTCTTGTTGCTACACATCACCAGTAAATCGATTGCAGCTAATATCCATGCCTTGTGGTGGAGGACTGCCTATGCCGTCCAGGGGAGCTACTGCATCACTGCATGTCCTGTAGGAAGCGCCAAAGGGAAAAGCAAAGACAACCTACCTGGAAATCGTTAAAAAAACTTGCACTCACCCTGTGTGAGACTCTGGCCCTGGCTTCACGCCTTACGACCTCCCGCCAGTTCATCCATTGCTGCGCCGCACTGCCGGGCCACTTCCACGTCCTCTCCCTTCTTTCTCTTTGCTTTTCCGTCGACCCAAATAAGGACTCAAGACCCATTCATCCATGATCCATCCTCACGGGTGTTGACTTTGGCGCTGACTTTTGACATTGGCATTGGCAAATAGTGCGGAAAAGAGGACCACATCTTTGTCACAACCTCCACTTGTATCCTTCGGCCTGACCTATCCACGGTTGGATCCTATTCATATCCATCCCTACTAATCCACATTCTCTCACTCCCACGTCCACATCCACACAATCTAGTTCTGGGATCCCTAGCACAAGCAGCACGCACGTTAAGACATCCTACAGCCTGCCCTGTCCTGCCTGTGGCGCCTGTGCCTTCCACCAACCATCAAACTCCACCGCCTCGTCGCCTGACCTCGGAGCTCTCTCTGACTGACATCGAATCGGCCATTGACCGCGGGCGACTTAATCTGCGAATTGCCTCGCTCGCTTTCTCGTCGTCTCCTCGTCCTTTCTCTCTCCCCTTTCTGTCTATTTCCCTTCATTCTACATCTTCATCCTAACTTGTTCGCTTTGGCGATCCGCTTCCTCCGCGCTCCCCGCGCTCCTCCCTCCCCCGCGCCGCGCCGCGCCTGGTTCGCATGCCTCATCTCTGCACAACGCTACGCTGTCACCACAGCCCGCTGCTACGGTCGCCGACGCCGTGTGAGCTGCTGTAGTGCGCGTTGTTGCTAGATTGGCCGGTGCTGGGTGCAGCCAACCCTCATGGCCCTCGGGCAGCTGCATCCTCTTCTTTCCTCCCCTTCGTCATCGTCTTCGTCTTGGCCGCCTTCTCTTTCCCCGTGTCGCCGTGTCGTCGTGTCGCCTTGCGTCGCCCTCATTAAATCCGCTCTACCTCTCCCACGAGAGTCTCGTGTCAGACGATCACCGACCCTCCCCGCGTTCGTCGAATCAGAGTCGTGCCTCTTCCACCTCCTTCGTCTTCCTCGGTGACGATACCCGCAGCCTCACGACGCCCACGACGCCCGCGGCTTGCTATTGACTGCTTATACGTTGTACGGGAACGCCTCTTTGCGTAGCCTACTTAGGAACTTCATTGGGCCTCATCCGAGCGCACCCAGTCCAGAATACGAGCCCGACCGATCAATTTCGGTCTCCTCTTAGCCAAGGCTTGCGCCCATATTCACGGCTGCATACAGTCCTCTGGCCTCGTTTGCGCCCGACGCCATAGTCCTACCGCAGCCGCCCGGGCTAGGCTGTTCCTAATCTTACATCACTTACATCACACGCGCCGGCGTCGGCATCAACGACGATCCAGGGGAATCCTGCGCGCATTTCCACGCCACCGTGGGGGGTTGTTGTCCTTGTGAACAGCGCACATCGCGACTCCAATTCGACGACGGTCCTGTCCCTGCTTGGCTGTGCCACGGAGGCTTGAATAGGTGTGGTTCCGCAAAGGTATTTGGAAGGGGGACAAGAGAGAGAAGAGAAACAAAGAAAGGTTTCTGGAGATTCGGAGTCTGCATTTCCGGGCCGCTTTTTGTGCAGCAAACCAAACAAAGTCTCAGGCTCGACTAGCTGGGAGGAGGATATTCCAGCCGTCGCAATACGTTGCGCCGGCGCCAGGTCCTGTATATAAAACCTAAGACACCATGCCGCACGAGATGGAGGAGAACAGTGCTGAGGTCTCAGATGTCATGTCTGAGAACGAGGACGACACCGAGTCTTTTCTCAAGGACGACGAGAAAATGACCGACCAGAGCACTACCGAAAGCACCGCCGAGGTCAAGAAGAAGTACGACCCCAAGGACCCCCTGCGCCCCAGAAGGAAAAAGGCGCGGCGGGCGTGCTTTGCATGTCAAAGGGCTCATCTGACTTGTGGTAAGTCCTCTTGCAATGGCCATGTTGGCATCATGCCTTCATGTGTCAGTTACCATGATGCGGGATTCTCCTTTCTCCCCAGTGAAGTTTGACCCTTTAGTGCATCAGTTACCAGCGTTCCGGCTGCTCTTCTGCTTGCTTACCCCCTTGTCACCTCTCGTCTCGCTCAAATCAGCGGGAGAAGAAATCATGGCTGAGATGTTGCCGTGCTTGATATCTGAAGAGAGGGTTCAAACTGACATCTTCACTTAGGAGATGAGAGGCCATGCCAAAGGTGCATCAAGCGCGGTCTCGCCGACGCCTGCCAGGATGGCGTCCGTAAGAAGGCCAAGTATCTTCATGATGCCCCTCCAGAGGCCCTTCGACCCGTTCTCGGTCCCAACTACAACCCCAATCCTTCACCCTCGCGCACCAACGGCCATCGTCAAAGCTCGAGTCAATCGGATAACATGTCCGCTACGGGCAGCAACTTCTTCTCCCAGGGAACCACTGCATCCTTGCCAGTCTATTCGGCCGGCGCCCAGACACCGGTTGGCATCGATGGCCTGCCCTTCAACCCTCAAGCATCTCCAACATCCTTTCAAGGCCCGATAAACAATGCCACACCGATGAACAACATAATACCTGCAGGCGGCATGGACTTCAATGCTCTGTTTGACCCAAGTAACCCTGCTCTGTACAACTTTGATCTTGAAGGTCTCAACTTTGGTAGCCAGTATGCCGGTTGGGAGTTTGGTATCCTTAACAAGATGGCGCTTGGCGCTGAGACGCCTCCGCGGGAAAACTCCTTGGGACAAACTCCAACAACTGAGGCCAACTATGCTGCCCTGTTCGGAAGCGGAACCGCTTCCGGCTTTGATCATCCCATGATAGGGGCCGACTTCTCGGGTATGGACCAAAACAACCAATCTCTATATGCCCAGGGAAACCTCCAGCACGGACTACCTCATGCTTATGCCATTGCAGCTGGGCCAACGAGCCTTGCCAGCCCAAGTACAGAGACAACAGCAAGCCCGCATTCGGTTGCGGGCATGGACGGCTCGCCGAACCACAACTTTGCTGGTATCCCAGCGGTTGCGGCCGCTTCGCGACACAGACCGAAACATCCCAAGGCTGGCCCTAAATCGATCCTTGGTAAGAGACAACGAGATTCAGCCGCAATTTACGAGAGCGTCAAAGAGCCATATCCTTACACGACCGGGTTTCACAACATGGTGGCCGTCCTGCGAAATCGCCTGCCTGGCAACAAGCTGCTCAGGATTGCCAAAGCACTTGGCGAGATTCGACCGTCATTCATTTCCTGTACTAAAGACTTGACACGGCAAGACTTGGTGTTCATGGAGAAGTGTTTCCAGCGAACCCTGGTCGAGTACGACGACTTTCTCCAGCACTGCTGTGCGCCGACAATCGTCTGCCGAAGGTCCGGCGAGATCGCCGCTGTCAACAAGGAATTCACAGCGTTGACTGGGTGGACGAAGGATGTGTTGCTTGGAAAGGAGCCGAATCTGAACATCAATATTTACAGCGGCCGGTCAACGAACGGATCGAATACACCAGACACCAGCACCCAGGGTGAAATGGCAACCCCGCGGCCTCAAAGGGCTACACTCGACAATAGCAGTGGCCGACCTCAGCCTGTGTTCTTGGGAGAGCTGCTGGACGATGACAGCGTTGTGGAATTTTACCAAGACTTCTCACAATTAGCATTCGAGGACAGCCGAGGCAAAGTGCAAAGGAGCTGCCGACTCAACAAGTACCGAGCGCCACAAAACCTGGAATCGAAAACAGAGCCAGGTGCTCAAAAAGATACACAGCCGGGTATTCTCAGCAGCCGAGTTACCCGAATCGATAGTGAGCATGGCATCTCGAGGATTGAGAGGGATGGCAAGGTCGAATGCACCTATTGCTGGACCATTAAGCGGGATGTATTTGACATTCCTATGATGATTATCATGAACGTGAGCTGGCTCTTTCACAGGTGATCTCCAGAACGATGTGGCTAACCCGGATATGCAGTTTTTGCCACGATATTTACCAGACCATGGTCCCCAGCAACTCGCAGTTTAGTGAATCAGGCTGCAGGTGGACCTTGTTTATACGTTCATTCTCCCTTTACTTTGTGCACCACAGGAGGTTCTTTTCTATGAGAGCAAGCCCTCTTCTTGGCCCTTGAGGGAGGGGCCCTATAGTGCTGAAGAGATACCAGAACATATGCCCCTAGATGGGAGCTAGTCATGATGCCGTTTCATGTACATGGGTTGATGCCGGTGTTCGTGGGTGCGGAGGGATGGAGGGTTTCGCACGATATCCGTGTAGCGACTAGCAGAGGCGAAGCGAGAAATCAGAAGGGTGGTGAAAGACTTGTATCTTGTATGATCCGTTTATCCGTAACTCCCGGAGTCTCTTTGCCTCATGCTTTTATTAGGACATGCTGTCCTGTCCAAGTCTAATGCTTCACCTTATGCATCGCGAACTAGCCACTGGACGTCTAGCTTCCCGTCTACATCCTTACCCCCAACAACAAGCCCCTTAGCCGGCGCCCACGCCTCACGCGCTAGGCTGTTCTTCGCAACTTCACAATCAAAGTTGATATCCTCAATAAGCGCATCGAGACTCTTGTAGTCCTTCTCCTCGCGGATGAAGCCGAGGATGAGCAGACGCATGGGCACGTCGTAAAAATCAGCGGTGAACTTGTGCAGGACGTGGACCTCTGCGCTGCGAACGGTGTTCTTGTAGAAGGGGTTGTAGCCGATGGACATGACCATGGGGAAGATGTGGAAGGGGGCGTTAGCAGGGGGAGCGGAGGCGAGGAGGGCGTCTTCAGTGTCGGTGGGAGGGGCAGTGGCTGAGGAGGACGACGAAGGATGGTCCGGGGAGGTTGTGGGCAGGGCGAGGGAGGCGTAGCCAAAGTAGACGCCCGAGGGCATGTCGGCGATCCAGGGCGTGAGGGCGGCGTCGACGGGGATGTTGGCGGTTGGGATGCCGAGCTGTCAAGCCGTGAGTATATGATGCTTGACAACGGGCGAGTTGAGCTGAAGGGGATGTATAGATATACCTCTTTGGAGCCGCGGCCAAAACCAGAGATGACGTTGCCTTCCATGTGAAGAGGGTAGGGCGCCTCAGGCCCGGCGTCTGGGCCGACGACGGAGGGCCGAGAAGACATGGCCAACTGTCTGTCTTGTGTAGAGAGTTGTGCTGCTATCGTGGTGTTGCTCCAGCAGCAGGGCTGTCAGACAGAGGGAGGATTGGTCACGGAGCTATGACATGTGTGAGTCTCCTGGTGTATCAAGAGGCTTCTTTCCAGACGTGACTTACCAGGACCGAGTTTCTGCCAGGGCACGCGAGTGGACAGTGAGACTGTAAAATGAGTGAGTGAGGCCGGTGAGAACTTGCTAGAAGACGGTGGTCGTTATCGGGGTGGAGGGGACGGATGGTGGCATGGTGGGGCA